>CM050164.1:329267896-329579083 GCA_027410445.1 Discoglossus pictus | reverse complement strand
CCAAAATTGAAGTAATACGACCAACAAAGCATCTTTTTCCATCTTGTTGCAGCGAGCAGAGAAGAAGGTAGGCCTGATTCAACGCCCCATCCCTGCATATCCACACTCAGAGATTGAGGGGGCGACCCTTACAAGGACACGGGCCGGAGATATAAAGGGGGGCCATCCCAAATAAGCACACAAGCGAGGACAAAGGTAGTGAAGGGGACATAGAGGCCCATGGACTGCCAATCACCATCTTGGCAGGAAAAGGGCCCAGCAATTAAGCCAAACTGACCCAGCACAGGCAGCTACTTGAGTCAAACGCTGTACAATTACACCTTAATAAAGCTGAAACATGCAGCAGCAGGGATTCTAAACGGCCACACAGGGACAAGGAGGCTAACAGCCCCCACAGTCTCTGCACCACTCTTTTTAACAGATAACCCAAGGGGCTAACCAGTGACCTTGCCCACAAAAAAAAAAGCAGAATTTTATTGGAGGAATTATTAGTGTCTTTACCCCCCAAGAGAGGACATAATATACGGTATCTTTAGACTACCTGATGGCCAAACCTCCTTTAGCCCCAATGCTATCCAAGAAACATTTCAAAACTTCGATCAGACCATATATTCATCCCAATCCCGCTGCAGCGGATCTGACATAGAGTCCTTCGTACTACAGCAAGAAGTCCACAAAATACCTGTACCTCAATTGGACAGCTTGAACCTAGACATATCCCAAGAGGAAGTTAAATCTACAATCCAAGATCTTAAATTTGGCAAGTCCCCAGGGCCAGATGGTTTTACTCATCTGTACTATAAGAAATTTAAGCCCTGTCTTACCCCTGCACCTAACATCTTTGTTTAACGCTATACTAAATGGAGAACCTATGCCCCCTTAATTGAATCAGGCCGACCTCATAGTCTTTCCAAAAGAGGGTAGGGACCCGAATCTCAAACTGTATTACAAGGCAGCGCAGCTGGCTTTCATTCCTCTGGCGCATTCTCCAAAACACATCAGCCGCTCTGGGTATTTATGGAAAATGTAAGCATGTCACCTTATACATGGGATACAGTAATATGGATTCCAGGCCTGTATACTTTTTTGAGAAACTTGAAAAACCCATTGATTAAGCACTCATTAAAAATATGCACGGAGATGAACTGGACACAAAAACTGGACACTCGGGTATCAGATCTTACCCCTATCGTACCCAATCCCCACTTTAAGATACATCTTCCGGAAAGCTCTCTCAGTTGGTGGAAGTCTCAGAACCAACTAAGGGTTGGTCCATGGTGGCATGACAACAAAATAATGACCTTTGAGTGGGTGAGAGATAGATACAATTTACCCCTGGCTGAACACTATAATTTTTGCAGGATACATCATTTTATATATACAATAAGTGGTAGGGGAACCCCCCAAAGAAACACCTGGCTACTCAAAAAATGTAGGGATTCCCCCTTTCAGCCTGGTATTATTAGCCTCATGTATGAACTATTTAATGAAAACTCATGGGCAAACAAACCAGACTATACCAAAGCCTGGGAGAGGGATTTGGGCACCGAGTTGGCAGATAGCACATGGGATAAAAGTTGGCAAGGCTTAAGTAGGGGATCTTTAAATTATAGTCTGCTTGAGACTTCAATAAAGGTCCTACACAGGACATATATTACTCCTTTTAAGCTAATAAATGGGATCCAAAATGGAGCAGCTCATGTTTTATGAACAGTGGTAATGAGGCTACATTTATTCATGTCTGGTTGGAGTGTTCGGCAGTCATAAGACTATGGGAAGAAACATGCTTACAAGCTTCTAAAATGTTTAAGATTGACCTTATAAAATATTTTTTGAAAGAAAAAATACACATAGCTAGTAGTTGGAAAACCCCAAATTAAAACTTTCAGGAATTAATCAAAAAAATCAACTATTTACTGCTCAACGAGAGATTTAACCATGTAGTCTTGGATAAAATCACCCAGTTCCAGACAATTTGGGATCCCTGGATAACATCCTCATTTAGTGCCCCCCTAATATAATAAAACATTTGTTAATGGTTGAAGCGACTCGGGGGGAAGGACCGGAGTAGGGGAGCCCTGGAGGAGACCCTTCAGAAGCAACCAGCGGGAAAATCATCCAAGGAAAGGAGAGGTCGCCTACTGAAGCCGGCCCTAGGGTAACCCAAGGGCGATTGAGCAGTATTGTAAATATTAAGCTACTGCTGGAGTGATGATAGATAATAGGACTTTACTATTGTCTGTTTTACCATGTCTTAGGTTTCTCTTAAAAATTGCAATCACAGTAAAAAAAAAGAAAATGTATTAACCAAAAAATTAAGAAAAAGAAGGCCTAGCCACCTAATTTTAACAAAATGTCTTCATTGTAAACATGTATTTTTGCACAACTGTTGTGTTATGCAAGACTGTTCAATATGCTTTCTTTTCCATTACATGCCGTACTCCTTCTGGCATAAAAATTGAAATTCAAAAATTAGATATTGTTGCAGCCGCTGCTGTTGCAGCGGCCAGAAAAATTGACCTTTGTTCCCCAGGCAGAAAGTGCCATAAAACATTGCCTCTTCTTGAACCCTAGTTGGTGGAGGATAATTCACGCAAGTCATCCGGCATTCACAGATAACATACAGCAGTGTGTGGACCATTTATAGCCGAAGGCAGCTCATCTCATCAGGCCTTTTTCGAATGTATCGCGCAGTGTCAGTCCATCCGGGATCCTTCCCTCATTCATCTTTATAAAGATGAGGCAATCTAGACTTTTTTGCCCTAGGCGACTTCTCTTCTCGGTGACAAAACCTCCTGCTGCACTGAAGGTCCTTTCTGACAGGACACTTGAAGCGGGGCAGGCCAGAAGTTCAATTGCAAATTGGGATAGCTCCAGCCACAGGTCTAGCCTGCATACCCAGTAGTCAAGGGGTTCATCGCTCCTCAGAGTGTCGATATCTGCAGTTAAGGCGAGGTAGTCTGCTACCTGTCCGTCAAGTCGTTCTCTGAGGGTGGATCCCGAAGGGCTGATGCGATGCGTGGGACTGAAAAAGGTCCGCATGTCCTCCATCAACAACACGTCTTTTAAATGTCCTGTCCTTGCCTGCGTGGTCGTGGGAGGTGGATTACTTTCACCTCTTTCCATGTTATATTGCCCTTGTGCTGTGACATCACCCTTATATGCTGTGTAAAGCATACTTGTTAATTTGTTTTGGACCTGCTGCATCCTTTCTGACTTGCGGTAATTTGGTAACAAATCAGGCACTTTCTGCTTATACCGGGGGTCTAGTAGCGTGCACACCCAGTACAGGTCATTCCCCTTCAGCCTTTTTATACGAGGGTCCTGCGACAGGCACGACAGCATGAAAGACCCCATTTGCACAAGGTTGGATGCCGAGCTAGTCATGTCCCGTTCCTCGTCCTCATTGATCTCGCTGAAGATATGTTCTTCCCCCCAGCCACGTACAACACCACGGGTACCAGATAGGTGACAACGAGGGGATGCCTGTTGTGATTGGTCTTCCTCCTCCCCCTCAAAGCCACATTCCTCCTCTGACTCCTCTTCCTCACAATACTCTTGCAGCGTTGCCGCAGGTCCAGCAAGCGATGCTGATAAGGCTGTTTCTGGTGGTGACGGTGACCACAACTCTTCCTCTTCCTCGTCACACTCATCTACGGCCTGATCCAGCACTCTTCGCAGTGCATGCTCCAGGAAGAAAACAAATGGTATGATGTCGCTGATGGTGCCTTCGGTGCGACTCACAAGGTTTGTCACCTCCTCAAAAGGACACATGAGCCTACAGGCATTGCGCATAAGCGTCCAGTAACGTGGCAAAAAATCCCCAGCTCCGCAGAGGCTGTCCTAGCACCCGGTCATACAAATACTCGTTAATGGCTTTTTCTTGTTGGAGCAGGCGGTCGAACATTAGGAGTGTTGAATTCCAACGTGTGGGGCTGTCACAAATCAAGCGCCTCACTGGCATGTTGTTTCGCCGCTGGATATCTGAAAAGTGCGCCATGGCCGTGTAGGAACACCTGAAATGGCCACACACCTTTCTGGCCTGCTTCAGGAAGTCCTGTAAGCCTGGATACTTATGGACAAAGCGTTGTACGATCAGATTACACACATGTGCCATGCACGGCACATGCGTCAACTTGCCCAAGTTCAATGCCGCCAACAAATTTCTTCTGTTGTCACAAACCACTTTGCCAAACTCTAGTTGGTGCGGAGTCAGCCATTGATCCACCTGTGCGTTCAGGGCGGACAGGAGTGCTGGCCCGGTGTGACTCTCTGCTTTGAGGCAAGTCAACCCCAAGACGGCATGACACTGCCATATCCGGGATGTGGAATAGTATCTGGGGGGGTGCCGTTGATGTGGAGCAAGACGCAGCAGCAGAAGAGGACTCAGCTGAGGAGGTTATGGAAGAGGATGGAGTAGGAGGAGTAGAGGAGGTGGCAGCAGGCCTACCTGCAAGTCGTGGCGGTGTCACCAACTCCTCTGCAGAGCCACGCATTCCATGCTTGGCAGGCGTCAGCAGGTTTGCCCAATGCGCAGTGTAGGTGATATACCTGCCCTGACCATGCTTTGCAGACCAGGTATCAGTGGTCAGATGGACCCTTGCCCCAACACTGTGTGCCAGAGATGCCATTACTTCCTTTTGCACAATTGAATACAGGTTGGGGATTGCCTTTTGGGTAAAGAAATTTCGGCCGGGTACCTTCCACTGCTGTATCCCAATCGTTAAAAACTTTTTGAACGCCTCAGACTCCACCAGCTTGTATGGTAAAAGCTGGCGGGCCAAGAGTTCAGACAAGCCAGCTGTCAGACGCCAGGCAAGGGGGTGGCTTTGTGGCATTGGCTTCTTACGCTCAAACATGCCCTTGACAGACACCTGACTGTGAGGAGATGAGCAGGAACAGCAAGAGGCGAGAGACGGAGTGGTGGAGAGTTGAGAGGGGGCAAGGAGGACAGCAGTGGTTGATGTGGATGAAGATGCTGGACCAGGAGGAGGATGGCGGCTTTGAGTTTGTGTGCTGCTTGTACTCATGTGTTGATCCCATTGGCGTTTGTGATGTGACATCATGTGCTTTCGCAAAGCAGTTGTACCTAGGTGGGTGTTGGACTTCCCACGACTCAGTTTCTTTTGGCACAGGTTGCAAATGGCATCGCTGTTGTCAGAGGCAGACACACAAAAAAAATGCCACACTGCTGAGCTCGGCGGTGACGGCATTCTGGTGGTGGCAACAGCATGCGTTGATTGGCGTGCTGTCTGGCTGACCCCGGGTGCTGATGCATGCTGTCTGACTGTGCCACTAGCTTGTTGCGATGACCTCCCTCTACTTCCAACTCGTCTCCTCCTCCTCTCTGTCTCCCCATCTGAACTTTCCCCCTGTTCTTCTTCTTTTCTAGCAGGCACCCACGTGACATCCACGGACGCATCGTTATCATCATCACCCGCCTCACTTGTATTTGACAACTGAACAAAGGAAGCAGCAGCGGGTACATCATCATCATCACATCGTACGTACATGTGTGTAATGCTGCCTGACTGAGACATATCCCTGTTATCTACATTCTCTGGCAATAATGGTTGCGCATCACTCATTTCTTCAAACTGATGTGTAAATAACTCTTCTGACTGATCAATTGAATTGGCTGTGGTACTAGTGTCGGTGGTGGCGGCAGGCGGGTGAGTGGTAACTTTTTTATTTTTTTATTTTTTTTATTTTTTATTTTTTCCAGACAAAAGAATACAAGTACAAAAACAGAACGTAAATACAAAGTACAGAACAGACAAACAATCGCAATTCATAACACACTTCTGATAATACTCCTTCTTCCCTCCTTTCCCCTCATGTTTTCCTCTTAACGGGGGAAACTTATACCTCCAGACCAGATTTAAACATCATATATATATATGTACATATATATATACATGTACACACACATATATATATATATATATATATATATACAGAAAAAGAAAATATTACATCTGTATCCCCTATATTACCACTTAGCTTCTTTGAACCCAGGGCTGTGAGTTCTGTTAAATACTTTGACAGATCTTAGCCCCTCTCTAATATTTGCATCTATAACTATGGCTTTTCGCCATCCCCCCACCCAAAATTATTTCCAACATTATGTGAGAGAGTTTTCCACTATATAGGGACCGGGGTCTACCCTCTCTTTCAGAGAAAGGTCTATTATTCTTTATCGCTTCTCTTTCTTAACTATCTGCCTTCCCACATTTTCCCTATATTTGTGTTTTCAGTAAAATCGTCTGTATATATATAGGAACAGAAACTTTTCCTTTTTTACTCATACCTTTTTTTCCTTTCCTATGAATTCAAGGTATGCCCCCGTTTAACCTTGTTATATTTACAGAATATTTGACTATTATCTAAAGGAAATAAGAGAAGAAAAGGCGAGAAAAAGAAACACATACACCATTCACACTGTACCAGACCGATGACCTACCAATAAGTTGTTGCTGGAGAGTTTGGGTTCCTAATCTACCTATTATATGATTTATAGTCTTTTTCCTTGACTACTCCCTTTTTTTTTTCCTTCTCCCCTTCTACCTCTTTTATAATTACTGAATTATGATCCGTTTGTCTATACTCCAATAGAACTTACAAATTTATCCCACTTCTGCCAAGGGAGGCGGGTACCTGTTTCCATCAGCCAATTCTTGCCTATGGGATCAATAATCTCTCTATTTTCTCGTATTGCTGCCACCAGCTGTATTCTTGACGGAACATGGGTATTTTTCCATGATTTTACTATCAAACTTTTAGCTACTAACAGAATGTGACATATCAATATACCATCTGAACCACGGAATTCCTCCAAATTCCTATGGAACAGTACCAATGAAGGGGAGCACCTAACTTCTTGAGCTAATATTTCTTCTATTAATTGACACGCATCTATCCAAAACCTGTTTATTTTAGGGCACTCCCACCACATATGAAACGATGTTCCCAACTGATTACAGCCTTTCCAGCATGTTCTTTGATTTTTTGGGTCTATTTTATTCATACGTTCAGGAGAGAGGTACCAATTATTCGAAAGCTTAAAAAACATTTCTATATACCTTGGTAGACCTGCTGCTTTTTTTACCATTCTTAAACTTTGGTACCATACCATCTCTTCAAAGGTTTCTCCCATAATTGATTCCCAATACATCAAACCTGAACTTTTCCTCAGTGAACGGTTCTCATTTATAATTTTATTACATTTCGAAATAGTTCGTAAATTATCTCTTTTTATCACTAGATCTTCCATTTTAGTTGTTTTTAAATGTTGTGAGATCCTGTAACCGCAGGCTACTAGTCTTTTTTTAATACACTCATATTCTAGCCAAGTTAATTTTATATCTCCGAATTTCCTACTCATCCTTTGTAGGTCTATAAGTTGTCCATCTTCAAACAGTTTTGCTATGGGTGTGTCACCCTTGATTTTCAGAGATGTAATTATTGGGTTAGAGCCCCCACGTTCCAGTGTATCAATTGGGGCAGCCAGTGAGGGAAGGTTAATTAGCTGCATGGATAGTCTATTTCTATACCAAAATTTGGTTAAGGAAACCAAATTCTTTGGGAGATCTCTAATCACTGTCTCATTCAAGCTAGGTAGCCACAGCACGGAGTGGATCTTAATATTTCTTAATAAGGCCTCCTCGATTTCCATCCATCTAGGTTGTTCCTTTATCAAATTCCAGCTAATAAGATGTGCTATACAAATTTGTTGGTAAATATCTAATATACAGGGGCAGTTTAACCCACCTTTCTCGACCTTTTGATTTGCTATTATTTTTCCCACCCGAGGTTTCTTCCCACCATAGATAAACTTATCTAGCTGCACTTGTATTTTTTTGAAGTAGTTATATGCCAGCACTCCCGGAATACATCTCAGACAGTAAGTGATTTTTGGGATGATATTCATATTGATAGCTGCAATTTTAGCTAACCATGATAAATTTAGTTGTTTCCAATTGGTCAAGGTAATGTTTATTTTACTCATGGTTTCATCTAAATTAGCTTTAATCAACTTACCCAGTTGGAATGAGAATTTGATTCCTAGGTGGGGGATACTATTTGAATGCCAGTTACACTGTAGCATATGCTCTAGAGCATCCCTATCTTCTATCTTTAATCCTCTTTTCAAAGCTACGGACTTAGTTTGATTTATTTTAAAGTAGGAGATTCTACTGAATTCCTCCAGAATGTCCAAGAACTTTTGACATGATGTCGCCGGCTCTGTAAATGTTACTACTATATCGTCCGCGTATGCTAATAGTTTAAACTCATGTTTCCCTATTCTGATTCCACTGATACCCGCCTCTTCCCTTATACGTATTGCTAGTGGTTCTAAAAACAGGATAAATAGAAGCGGGGATAGGGGACAGCCCTGGCGCGTGCCATTGCTTATACTAAAAGATACTAATTCAAAATCAGGGTTGACTATGCGCGTCTTTGTTTCCCCATAAAGCGCTTTAACTGCCTTCAGGGCAAAGTCTCCCAACCCGAATTTCACCAAGACAGCCTCTAGAAATACCCAATTGACCCTGTCAAACGCTTTTTCGGCGTCTAATGACAGGCCAATATAGGCATTTGCCTGGCTTTAGCATGCGCGAGTATATTTAAGAGCCTTCTGGTACTGTCCGAGGCTTGACGCCCTGGAACAAAGCCCGTTTGATCTGTATGTATGAGTTTATGGATGACCGTTTTTAGTCTGTTTGCTAAAATTTTTGAGTAGGTCTTCAAATCTATATTTATCAAAGTAATTGGTCGATAGTTTTTACAATCATCTGGGTTTTTATCCTCCTTTAATAGATTTATTATTTTAGATTCTGACATTTCTCTTGGGATCTCCCCAGATATTTTAATCTCATTATATACATTACATAGGGGTTCTTTAATCTCTGGAAGAAGAAGTTGAAAGAAGACTGCATCAAACCCATCTAACCCTGGGGCTTTGTTTCTCTTGTTACTGTTAATTACCTCACAGACCTCTAACTCTGTAATATTACTGTTTAGATAGATTCTTTCTGGCTCCGAGATGGATGGTACATTTATCCCATCCAAAAATTTTGATATATCCACTTTAGTGGGGCCTGTAAGTTGTGAGTCCTTTTCCAAATTATATAGCTTCCTGTAGAAGTTTTGGAAAACCTCCCCGATTTTATCTGGGTGATATTGATATTTTCCTTTCAGGTCAATTATTCTGGCTATTCTATTTTGCTCTCGTTGTTTTTTGAGTCTATTCGCCTAAAATTTCCCCGTTTTACTGCCGAACTTCAAATGGTTTTGACGATAGCGCCACAATAAATTATCTGCTTGTAGTTGCAGTATTGCCCTAATTTCTTTATTTATAATGCATATTTTATCACCTATCTCTTTGATATATTTTCCCCCATTAATTTGATGAAGCTTTATCAATTCCATATACAGCAGTTTTAGGGGTTTTCCTCTTAATTTCCTTCTTTCTGCTGATCTGGCAATTAATATACCTCTAATGAAGGCTTTGTATGTGCACCATATTGTTTTATATGAGCTCCCGGTTCCTTCATTTATTTTGAAGAATTCCCTAGTTTTTTTTTTTTGTTCTTTCATAAATTCCTGATCTTTTAGTAGTGATGTATCCAGTCTCCAATTCCTGTTCTGGTTTTTTTTTTACTGTGTCATATAAAACCAAAAGATTCAGTGATCCGACCAGGGGGCCAGTTCTATTTCTATTTTTTTAATCAAACTTATCGTGGCCCTATCGGAGAAAATGTGATCTATTCGAGATGACGAGGAAAATCTATTAGAGTAAAAAGTGAATTGACGGTCACTTGGGTGCATTAGTCTCCATAGATCAAAGTACTCCTTATCCTTCATTATACCTGAGAAATCTATTGCGATTTTACTTAAATTATTTAATGACATCAACTTACATTTACCTTGTCTATCAAGCTCCGGGTCCATGACCATGTTAAAGTCACCACAGATCAGGAGGATCCCATACTCCACTTTTTTTATCTCTGCTAAAATTTTCTTTAAAAAGCTACACTGTTTTTTATTGGGAAGGTACAAATTGGCCAATGTTATTGGTCTACTTTCCACCTCACCCCTCCAGATTATATATCTCCCCATGGGATCTATTATACTGCCCTGTTCTTTAATATTGAGTCTCCTATTAAAAAGAATCGAGACTCCCTTAGACTTATTTTTAAATGTAGAGTGTATACTTTTGGAAAATATATTATTTAACAGATAGGATTCATTGCCCTTCTTAAGATGTGTCTCTTGTATACATAAAATATCTATATTCAGCTTAGTATAATTATTAAACGCGATTTTTCTTTTAGAGGGGGAGTTGAGTCCATTTACGTTATGTGACACTATTTTTAATCCCATTTAAACCACATAATTAAATCTAGCTGACTACAGCTCCCTTTTCCCTCCCATACAGCCTTTAAACCTACCGGCAGTTCATTCTGGTCTGGTACCTTACTCACACTCGTTTCATTCATACCTAAACTTAAAATACCAAGGGTGGACCACACCCCTCCCACTTGGTAATACAAGGCTAAAGCCTGATGTTTGGAAATGATAGATTGGTTTCTACAACCATAGTTGGGAGAGACCCAAGGGCTACCTTTTCCTCCCCTAACAGTCCTCAGACTGGACTGGGAACGAAGAAGAAGAGGTGGTGGGGGAGGGGAAAGCCCCTAGCTTCTCTCCTAATGGAGAGAGAGAACAACCCAACTACTCTATTGTCAACTCTATCCTCACCTATAGTTGATATTTTCTTATGCGTTAAGATTGAGCTCCCCCCCTCCTCCTCACCCCCCCATCCCCCCCAGTCAATGTGTAGCAAATTACTGACCGCGACCAACTTTGCCAGCATACAACGTTTATTCCTTTAATATCATACCCATTTGTTCTTATCATTTCCCTTATCTACTTATAAATGTTATATTTCCCATCCATAGATATCCTTATCAAGGATCTATAGGGGTTCAAGTCTCACCCAATTTTATCCAAATTTAGGGTATTTCTCTAGTGTCCTCGCAATAGAGCATATTTCGCAAATCTTTTATATATTATGGTATTTTCAGCTCTTCTTACAGGGTCCACCCGCTATCCGACAGGGTATAGAGTCGCATATTTTAAGTTTTATTCCCCTTTACTCATAACCTCAGTTTATTCAGGTGATATTAACCTGATTCCTTTTACATTAATCTCTAAACCCAGTGAATATTTCTAAATTTAACTATATGTATCTATGTAGCTCAACTATCTATTATACTAAGTGATTATAACAAATATTATAAGGGGCATTTTATTTTGGCCCATTAAGTTTCAACTAATAGTGTCCGCACCGTGCTCGTGTTTACAAAAAAAAAAGTAATTTTTTACAATGTCCTGCCCCATTGATGTATTTACCATACCTAACTACCATAGCTACTGCTTCCTATTATTTAGTGGAAAATTATAATCCTACTCTATATTAGTGCTTTTTGGGTTACTCCCAGATGCTTCTAAATTCTGTGACTTTCTATGTTACTAATGCATAACTTTATATCAATTTGAATATATCTTATATCACCACTTCTTATATAAATAACTTAATCATATACCTCCATTTAAACGTGTAAATTAACATATATCATTTTAAACTACTCAGGTTATATATTTCTTAACATATATTATATATTACTTGCTATCAAAAACCGTTTGATTAAGAGTTTCCTTCTACAGGGGAAATATTTGCTCTTTAGCATTATATATCAAGAAATTTTCTTTCTCTTCTGGGATTTTTGCCAAAGTTCTTTAGTGGCTGAAAACTGTGGCCTATTGCTCTCCTTGCTAACAGGTGTATCAATACCCCATTTCTTCAATAATGCTATTCCCTCAGATGGCGAATGCACTCTATGCCACAGTAGATCTTTCTGTATCGCCAGGCCCATTAGTGTAGTCCATTTGTATTTAATTCCTCTTTGTCTTAGAGCAGCCGTACAGGCTCCATATTCTCTTCTATTTGCTAATGTCTGTGTAGACAGGTCCATAAATATTTTAATATTTTGGTATGGAGCCTCGAAATTTCCTTTTTCGTACACTATACGCTGTATGGCCTCTTTGTAAGAGATATAATGGACTCTCATTATTACGTCTCTAGGGACTGTTTTATCCAGGTGCTTTGCCAGTGGTAATCTATGTATAGCATCTATTAAAGTTTCTTCTTTAGGGAAATTGGATAACAGAGAGCTTAATAATGTCTCCATATATGGTTTAAGGTCTGCATCTTTTTGATTTTCTTCTATGCCCCTAATCCGGAGATTATTTTTCCTGCTACGGTCTTCTAGTTGGGCAACTTTTCCTGTCAGAGTTTTGATTTTACCTTCCAGCTCCATATTATAATTCAATATGGTTTCATTATCTTTAACTAACTTTTCACATATATTTTCCAGACTGTCCACTCTTTGTGAGACTTCCGCTGTAGCTTTAGAGTTATTTACAATTTTGTTTGTTAAATCCATAGTTAATTTAATCTGGAAGTCTTGTAGAATGTCTCTTAATTTAGAGCAGGTTAAGGCCTCTCCCTCATCCAAAGACAGGCAACTTAAATTTACTGATTGTATATTTTTTCCTGGGGATCTGTTTTCAGATGTATTTGGACTCAAATCGTCCTCCGGGGTACTTGAAGTTAATTTTTTCTTCCCAGACATAAACATACTCGGAGTTTTAGTTGTATTAGTTGTATTATTGCTCTTTTTTTCTTTTGGTTTCATTTTTGAGGGCATCTTAACACCTTAACACCAAAGGTAATTAGGAAAGCTGTTTTCCCCTGAAGGGGTGTTTGATGTTCCAATATATACCCAAATAGTTCCCAATACTTATTTCCTAATACAGTGGCTTTATTCCTGCCTTTTTATGTGAGGGGTGGGGGTGGGGCCCTCCCTGTTTTGTCAGTCCAGATGGTATCTTTTGTTATAGCTGAATGGAGGGACAACTCTGGGAGGGATATAATCATACAACAATGCACTCCAATACACTCCACTACACCCCTCACTCACAAAGTGGTTCTGTTCAGAAGACCAGAGAAATAAATATTGGACTCCATTTCATTAATCTCCAGGTTTACTAGGGCATATTCTCTATTTCTTATACAGAGCAGGAACTTCTCCTCCTACCCCCTTAAGCTTGTAACTGTAATAATATAAATGTCACCGTCACCTTTTTTAGCTGCTGCCGTGTACGCTCGCTCGTGTGTTCCTTGCTGCGTCCCTTTAAAAACCTCTGTCGTACTGCAGGGCTTTACCATGCTTCACCATACTTCAGGGGCCTCTCTGTCCCACACACCACAGCAGGCTCTATATACCTCACTTGCTTCTTATGCCTTTGGAGCTATGTGCCTCACTTGCATCTCATACCTTTGGAGTTATGCAGCAATTAGCCTGCTCCCCTGCTAGGCACAACGATTGCCCTGCTCCCTAGCTGGAACTCCAGACCCTCCATGTCTCCAGCCCAGGTCGTGGGTCGTCTCTAAGGGCCCCTCGTATGCACCGGCTGCATGCCCAGGCTGAGGCAATCACAGTCTGTTTACTCCTGTTTTCATATATCGGCTGCACTTGGCAGACTTACTGCATGGCTTTTCTGTGAGCTTTAGGAGGCAACACCCATTTATTCCATTTAAGTATTTACAGTCATGGGGGTAGGGGAACCACTAACTTTAATGTTGTCCAATTTCAGCCGCGGTCTGCTAGCGCTGTTTCAGCATAGCCTCACCGGTCTCTCCCAGCTGCTCAGCTCCACTGATTCACATCAGATCTGGAGCATGCATCACTTCCTGTAAGCCCCATCCTGTGAGTGGTAACTTGAGAGGTGCCCGAAGCTAATCTGGAGGAGGATGGTGCGTCAATGTTCCAAGCGGAAGCTGTAGAAGATTGGGTGTCCTGTGTTAGCCAGTCAACTACGTCCTCTGAACTTTTCAAGTTCAGGGTAACTGGCCTCTGAACACTGGGCATTATTGTAGGGCCAAAGGGAATCACAGCACCACTACCACGACGGCCTCTGCGGGGTGTCCTGCCTCTGCCTGTCATTTTTTTTAAAATGTGGACTGTTGGTACCCCAACTAGACTGGATTGGTTGAACTTGGCACAGTACTTGTAAGCAGGACACACACTATGGGTAGCGGTCAAGCAAATTAACTTTGATTGACGGTTATGCAAATGCACTTAGATTTAAGGAAAAAAAAGTTTGGGTTTTTTAAATGTGGACTGTTGGTACCCCAACTAGACTGGATTGGTTGAACTTGGCACAGTGTACCTCCTGGCACTGTTTTGCCAGCTCAAGATCAACTGGATCCTGGGCCACGAGGAGCACATCGTCAGCATAAGCTGAAAGGACAATCCGCATGTCTGGATCTTTTAGCACCAGCCCTGTGAGCCTTTTCCTCAGTAGGCAGAGGAAAGGCTCAATGGCCAGTGCATATAACTGTCCAGACAAGGGACATCCTTGACGCACCCCTCGTCCAAATACCAAAGGTGCTGTTAGGGACCAATTGATTTTAAGTAAACACTCTGCAGAGGCGTACAGCGTTCTTATAAAGCCCACAAACTGTGGGCCAAAGCCGTACGCTTGCAGAGTGGCTATGAGGTAACCATGGTCCACCCTGTCAAACGCCTTCTCTTGATCTAAAGAGAGAAAGGCGAGTGACAGACCAGTCCTGCGAGAATAATGCAATAGATCCCGGACCAGAAAGATACTATCAAAGATAGTCCGGCCCGGGATCGCATAGGACTGGTCAGGGTGAACCAATTCTGCCAGCACAGACCCAAGTCTAAGCGAGATGGCTTTAGCTACAATCTTGTAGTCCGTGCTGAGCAGAGAGACCGGTCGCCAGTTCTTAATAAGCCGGAGATCCCCCTTTTTGGGCAGCAGGGCAAGTACTGCCCTGCGACAAGACAGGGGCATCTCCCCGGTCTCCAGGGCTTCCCCAAGGACCAGATGGAAATCAGGTCCCAGAGTCTCCCAGAAAAATTGGAAAAACTCTACAGTCAGTCCGTCCAGTCCTGGAGACTTCTCACAGGACATGGCACGGAGGGCTTCAGAGAGCTCTTGAAAAGATAGTGGTATATCAAGCTGCTCTCTTACACCCTCACTGACTGTGGGGAGCCCCTCCCATAGCACCCTGCAGGCGTCTGGAGAAATGGGATCCGGAGAGTAAAGATCTTTATAAAAGTTCCGGGCTCTATCCCGGATACTCTCCGGATCTGTAAGGGGGTCACCGTCTTCATCTAGAAGACAGGTGATGTGCCTATTGTTACCCCCCTTTTTCTCCAGTGAGTAGAAGAGGCGCGAGCCGCGGTCTAGATCTTTGAGAAAACCTAAGCGGCTGCGCACGTATGCCCCCTTGGCCTGGTGTCGTTCCAGGTCACAGAGGACACCCTTCCTCTCTACATACTCGCTCTGCAGGGATTGGTCCCTACAAGTGAACAGCCTCTGCTCCAGATGGAGTACCTCCCCCCGGAGTGACTCCAACTCAGCTTCGCGCTGCCCACTCGCACCCTTGGTATATTCCTGACACAGAAGTCGCAAATGAACCTTGCCCACGTCCCACCACAGTTTTAACGTGGCAAAGTCCCCCTTGCAACCCCTCCAGTCCATCCAAAACTCCCGGATCAATGTCACGAGCCCCTGGTCCTTCAACAATGCTTTGTTGAAGTGCCAATAGGCGGCTCGTGGCGCTGTTGGCGTTAGCGCCACTGTCACAGACACACAGTTGTGGTCTGTGAACGGAGCCAGCCTAATGGCACAAGAACCGACTCGTGACATATAGTGACTAGATATATATAGTCTGTCGATCCGGGAGTGGGACACCAGACCGGCTCTCACCCTGACGTAGGTGAAACCGTCTGATGCCCCTGGGTTCTGCTCTCGCCAGATGTCCTCCAGGGAGAAGCGGGCGATGATCTCCCGCAGGGCTGACGCAGAAGGCGGGTACGGCTCTGGACTATTCCGGTCCAGAGCATCGAGGGTGCAGTTGAAATCACCCCCGAGTACCAAACACTCATCTGCGTCAACCGTCTCCAAAAACTGGGACAGTCTGGCGAGGAACCTCACTCTCTCGGGCCCTCCAGCAGGGGCATATATATTAACTAGGTTAATGATGCTACCCTGCTCTCGGACCCGGAGGTGGATTAGACGGCCTGGGATAACAGCTTTCACAAGCAGCAGCTCTGGCTGAAAAGACTCTGAGAACAGGGTCACCACTCCACATGACGCCGATGTGAAGTGGCTGAAGAAGACCCTGCCTCTCCACTCCAGTTGCCACGAGGCCTCAGCCTCTGGAGTGGTGTGAGTTTCCTGCAGGAAGCTCACAGAGTACCCTCCCTGATATAAATAGGAGAGTACCTGGAACCTGCGGAAACTGTCTTGACAGCCATTGGTATTTAGCGTGCTGATGTGCAAAGCCATTACTGCGTGTCAGGAATTGTGCGTTCCTCAGACCCTTGAGACTGCTGATAGGACACGCACATTTTATAGAATTTCCGGACGCGGAGATGCTCCGCAGTCCCAGAATTCTTGGCCCTAGTGCTGACCACTAGATATTGCTGGAGAGAGTGGAGAATAAACGACATATTCTTCCACCTCTCCAAGGCCAGCCGCACCTTCCTTTTCTTTTGTCCATGAAGGGTGCTCTCAAGGAATAGATCTATTTCCTTGACAGGGATAACCCACACAGAATCTGATGTTCCTTCTAGTGGGTCACCCCTGGGCTCCTCTTGGCTGAGGGCTTTTACTCCATCCTCCCCGGCTGGAGTCAGTTTCCTCAGCTTTATTCTCAGGGACCCCCTCTTAGATGATACAGAAGGAGTCCCTTTAGCACCCTTCAAGGTAAATAATGGACCCTTGGATTGCTGCTGCACCCCTGTAGCTTCAGGAGTGCATTCAGGGGTAGCTGGCTGGACAGCAGTGGCTGGCATGGCTTCCTTAATGGAAGCCTTGGAGGCTTTATATGCCTCCTCTGCCAGTTCCACCGCTGCTTGCTCAGCTTGGATGGCACCGATGTTAGGGTCAGTGGACGGCTGAGGAGGGTAGACAGGCTCTCCCATGATGTTAACAGGAAAACCTGTTTTATCACCCTCCCCCATTTCCACTTCCCCTTGTGCCACATCCCCCCTGACAGACAAATCCATGGGGTCCTGAATGGGGGTCATGCCTATATTCCCCCCCTCCAGTAGTGACTCGGCCTGGGGCTCTAACAAAGCCCGAGGTACGTCACTAGAGAGTGACACTGGAGGTGGAGACTGACTGGTGCCCTTGAAGCTCAGCACCTCAGGGACACTGACTACCCATTCAGCAGGGGCTTTGTTGGGACCCCACTCAAAGGCCAGAGGCAGAACCTGATCTTTCTTGTCTACCCCTGCCTCACTTGGGAGACTCTCTTGCCCCTGCTTTTCCTCCAGACCCTTTTCCACATTAACCCCTATAGGGTCTGGAGAGAGAGATGTGTGGTCTGGCACCGGCTGGCTGAGCTTAATAACCGGGCCAGACAATGTCACCAGATGAGGAGGAGATGTTTTGTTCCTCTTCTTGCTTTTAGAGGGAGGTGCTCCACTATAGAGCACTTCCCACTTATCAGCAACCTCCCTGTTGGTTTTATGCTTCCTCTTCCTGGGGACGTCGCTGCCACTAGCTGCCTCCCCTGCAGAGGGCTTATTATCCCTCTGCTTACACTGTGCCCCCACACTAACTGATGTAATTATGGTGGGGGCAGATTGGGACTTGGGAGATGCAGCTGTGACACTGGGAGTACCGGTGACATTCTTCCCCTTTTTCCCCGTGTCTGCAGTCTTGCTGGAAACCACAGACACAGATGGCTTTTTTGGGGAAGAAGGGGGTTTGGAGGCCGTGGTGGTGGCTTGAGGAACGGCCTCCTTGCCTGAGATCTGTGGGGGGGCTATGACCCTTGAGGTCCCCGCTGTTATGGGCTCAGCGGGGATGGGTGCTCTACTGACAGAGGTGCCATTTGCTGGGGCTGGGGCATGATGCTTTTCATTAGGACAATTCCTACGTGTATGCCCCAACCCCTTGCAATGATAGCACTGCACCTCCGTAGTGCTGTAAAAAATCCTGTAGAGCACCCCCTCAAATGGAACCCCAAAAGACCCCTCAATGTTTTCTGCGCCCTGAGGCAGGCACATTTGTACCTGCCTCTTGAAAGAGAGCACATGACGAAGTGCTCTCTCTCTGCACCCCAGGGGAATTTTAATAAATGGTGTTTTTACTTCCCCTAGGGTTAGCAGGTGGGGGCGCAGGAGGGAGTCTGGTAGGAAGGGGGGCACATTAGAGAGTGTTACTTTTGTGCCCAACCCTTCCAGGGGTTCTATTGGGACATATAATCCCCCCACTGTGATGCCTCTCTGTACAAGAATGTGAGCAGCAGCCAGCGTACGGGTAAAGAAAACTGCTTTCCCGTACATTTTGCTGGCTGCTACTATAACAGAGGGGCTGATGACGTTAGCTGCAGCACGCAGATAGATATCAATGCTGTAGACCCCAGACATCTGACATTTAACCCCATGCTTCCTTGTGATCTGCCCCTCAGCCCCAGCGGTGGTATTACTGGGGCCAGCAGAAACCACCTGTGACCAGGTATTAGCCACAGGGGTAGGTCTGCTGGCAGAACCACCAGGAGCTGGGGCTGCCTTATCTGCCTGGGGCCTATGCTGTGCAGTGCTGCAGCTAGGATTTTCAGGGGCCATTATCCCCCCTTTTGACCCCTGAGGCTTCTTAGTGGTCTTATCCCTCATGTTTAGACCCTTTTTTTTTAGTTTATTTGTTTTATTTATTTTTATTTTTTGTTTTATGATTTTCTATTGTTTTCTTTTTTTTTTTAAATATAAAAGTGGGAAAAAGAAACAAAAAGACAAAACTAAGGGAGACAAAACTAAGGGAGAGAGAGAGGTGATGCTTGGCAGTGGAAGGGTTAATGGTCTGTTGCAAGGTGACTAATTGCAACAACACAGAGAACACAGAGGCTTTTTAACCCCTCTGTGTCTCTGTGTCAGATGTTAAAAAAAAAGCCTTAACAACAAAAAATCTAATTTTTTTCCCCCCCACTGCCTACAAAGATGTTACTTGTCTTCTCTCCCCCAAAACATAAAACCCAACACCAAACAAACAAAACTTCAACAAAACCTAATAAACTTTTTAAAAGAAAAAAAAAGTCAAAGTAACAAAGCTCCAGGAGTGAAGGTGTAGTGCTAAGGGAGGGGTGTGGCAAAGTATCCAGGAGACAGCTCACTCTCCTGGGATAGAGAGTTGAGCCTGACCCCCAGAAAACTAAAACTTAAATTAAACTAAGAAAAAAAACACAAAAACTCCTAAAAATGAACAACACCGTGCACAAAGTGCTTATTAACAAAAAGGTGTTAAAATAAAACTTGTATTTGAGGGACTAAGACCCTAAAAAGCCTTTTGTTTGGAGCTCAAGCATGCACACAACATGCTCTCTGGCACAGTACTTGAAAGCAGGACACACACTATGGGTAGCGGTCAAGCAAATGAACTTTGATTGACTGTTATGCAAATGCACTTAGATTTAAGAAAAAAAAAGTTTGGGTTTTTTAAATGTGGACTGTTGGTACCCCAACTAGACTGGATTGGTTGAACTTGGCACAGTACTTGTAAGCAGGACACACACTATGGTTAGCGGTCAAGCAAATTAACTTTGATTGACGGTCAGGCAAATGCACTTAGATTTAAGAAAAAAAAAGTTTGGGTTTTTTAAAAGTAGACAACTAGTAAACAATATTATATTGTATGCGTTGTGCACACACAGTATAAGCTGTGAGCCTGACACACACACTTACAAGCAGGGGCTAGCAGGGAGACAGGCAAATGAAGTTAGATTACACAGAAAAAAAGGGAAAAAAATGATGTTATAGCCCTAAAAAGGGCTTTTTGGGGTGCTGTGTTTACAGCAGAGATCTGATGAGTCCTTCAGCACTGCACTGGACACTGAATAAACTTGCCTAGCTATGGTTTTCCCTATTGATGCAGTATCACCTACAGTCTACCTCCTCTCAGTAAGACTGCAAGTTAGTTCTGATTCCAAAATGGCTGCTGTCCATGAGGTTGAAGGGTGTGGAATGGAGTATATGCTGCGCTTGGCTGAAATGTATCTGCTGACTGTGACATGCAGGGTCAAAGTTTGCTCAATGATAAAGTATTGGGGGCGGGTCGAATCTCGCATATTTTCGCTGTTCGCCGCGAACGCGAACATGCTATGTTCGCCGGGAACAATCCGCCGGCAAACTATTCGCGACATCTCTATTCTTAAATTTATAATTACCGCATATTTTTCAATTTTAATTGAAATCCCTCAAACTATAGTTATTTATTTATAATAGATTTTGGTGTTAGGCACCATGGGTTCTGTAAAGTCAAATTAAGATATTAAACTATTAACAAATGCCTGCATAGTTCGAACTATGGTATTCGAATAGTAACATACAGATGTGAGTGCCAGACCATAAGAAGTCTGAGCACCATAGAATTGACGCCTTTGAATTGTGGTGTTGGAGAAGACTGCTTAGAGTCTCTTGGACTGCAAGAAGATCCAATAAATCAGTACTTCAGATTAACTGTTCACTAGAAGTTATGATCAAGAGGCTGAAGCTAAAATGTTTTGGTCATATCATGAGACAGCAGGATTCCCTAGAAAAGACTCTGATGGTGGGAAAGATTGAAGGCACATGAAGAAGGGAATGTCAGAGGAGGCGATGGATATATGAAGTCACTGAAGCAATGAATATGAACTTGATGGAGCTAAGTGGGGCAGTTACTGAGAGATGTACTTAGCCTGCTATGTTCCAAAGAGTCACAGAGTCGAACGCAACTGAACGACTAAACAGCAACTCTTATCTAGCTTGTGCAGTGTAGCACTTGGTGTTCTTGTCCGGCAAGTTATGGGTTATTGGTCTATGAGCATATTTTCATTTCTTTGTAAACACCATATTGATTTTTGCATAGAAGCAGCATTGGGCACAGACAAGAAGAAGGGCTGAAAAAAGAGAAAGAGAGGATAAATAGGAAAATAGGCCGTTTGCACCCCATGAACTTTAGATTTCCAATGAAAGCTTACTATAAGAGTTAAATTAGAGTTCCTAGTGACCATCTATTTTAAACCAATAATGACATATACATTGGTATAAAACATGAATTTGACATGAGGATTAAGGATCAAAAAAATCAGTCAATCTCTAGATGATATATCTAAATAACTACTATAGCTATAGATGGTATAAATAATACTAAATATAGTTGGATTGGTCAGTATACATGTCCTGACAAAATACTGTCACATGTTTCTGTTTTATTAATAGATTCTTTATTGTACTTTTTTCATCTTACCAGTCAAGTTTGTATCACAGTTAACAGTTCCTCAACAAATATCTATTTAATTTCCATTGTAAAACTATGACACTGACCTCAATGTCATCATTCAAGGCACTTTATATTGTAACTACAGTAAACATATTTCCGTAAAATGTGCTGTTGACTGCACCTGTTATGTACTTGTTATTGTATTGTAGTATGTATGTTTTACTAACTGTATACAGTATTGCATAGTTTGATAAATATTTCAAATATTCCTTCTCTAGGTACTTTTCAAATAATGTGTGTACTGAAAGGACTTCATGTTTACATTTTTTTTCCTGAATTTGACAATGAATGTGCTGTTAAATATGTCAAGATGTAGTGAAGTTCAATAATCCACTGTTATTTATGTAGTCGTATTTTGTAAAGCATTTTACAGAGATTTCATGTTTAATTAAAGTAAAAACCTATAACAAAATCTCTATATAAATGCTATTTATATAGCATAGTATGGTATGTATTTGTTTCATTTTTTGTTTGTAGTCACTGATATTTTTACATGCATAAAGTGCAGGTTCTCTTGTTTCACATTACCAACTTCACCACAATAAAACAAATCAACCTAAATATTTTTTTGTATTGCGTTGTTATTATTTGCACTGTTTTACAAAATACCATTCCATTATTACAGGCTCCCTACACAAACAAAACATGACAACATGGGCCATATTCAGTTGAGGTTTCAGGCGATCCTGTAGCCCGTAGGTGAGGTCGCAAGTTAATTTGCAATTTAATTGGCGTATTTTTTCAGGCTCCAAATGGCTTACGATTTACGGCCTTGAAAAAATGGAAATGGTTAAACACGTAACTTACAGCCTCCCAAAGCCTTTTATCTTTCACCTTCGCAAGAGATACGATGGCTAAAATCGCGAATTCCTATTCAATTTCTTAGTTTCCCCAAGCCCACAAAAGTTTTCATTCCAGTAAATGGCAAAAGAAGGAGAAAAGAACCCGCAAGGGGGTTAAACACCAATTCGTAGCACTGTAAAAGCAAATAAAAAATCAATGCTGCACTGTAAATAACAGAGAAGGCAATTATAGACATTAGAATTAATTGCACAACAGTCTCAAGCTCGCAAATTGACAGGAAATTTAATTTATTTAATGTTTTATTTCTGGGTTAAATCGATCTCGGGTATCAATGAGTTAATACATATCAGGCCACCCAAATGGACTAGAACAGGACTAGCATCCGTTTTCATAATTCTTTATTTTGCGGGTTTGAAAGTCTGATCACATATCGGACCCCCGAACCTAATTGATTGACATGTAACCTCCATATTTTACTGCCGTCTCATTTTCTATTGGCTGATTTGTAATAGGAGGTTACAGGATTGCTTAATTTATCATGTTCCCTGAACTGCTACGAACCGATGCATGGTTTACGGTTTCGGCTTTGGGACAGTAATTTGCAGGCTTGCAGGCAGGTAATTAATAGCATCGCGATTGGAGACCAACGGGAGCCCGCAGCACACCCACAGACATACCACCTACAGTGATAGAGTTGCGGGCTTGCAATTGAATTTGGCTCTGTGTGTTTGTGTGACATAGGCAAAAAGCAGTAGACATCATAGTGTGGTATTTCTTCCACTCCCACATTGCAGACAACTCCACTCTCTTACTCAGGATTAGGGGGAATACATAACTAAGGCACTCATTTGCATATTTTTGTCAGAACAAAATGAGTAAAAATACTGTAGATACATTGTGGAATCAATTTCAAAGACATTTTGTAAGAATGAGCATTAAAGGGCCACTTAATTCAGCATAATTCAGACCATATCAAAGTAAAGAAGTATGTAGAAATACTTTTTTAATTTTTTAAATAAGTGCATTTTTCACTGAGTAATCAAAGAAAATAAACTTTGTGTTTACATGTATAACAGATTGCCCACATGATGCCGCCTTACCGCAACCAATTAGGTGGCAGGGTAAGCCAAGTCAATTGTAAGGTTTTTGTTAGACCGCTTAAAATTCCAGTTTGAAGGCAAAAAAACATGTAAAGGGTCTATTCTATTCTTAAGGAAGAAAATTCAAGTTTCTGCTCTCTTGCCTCTGTGGAATTTGAGCAATGCAGACAAATGCAGAGGGGGCCGGTGTTCCGCTCTCGGTGCTCCATGTTGTGATCAAAACAAACAAACAAAAAAATAACCCTTAACAAATCTCACTATGCAGATATGGAGTTCTGGACCTACCTAAAACAGGTCAGTTATGCATTACTTGGTCATTGTAGTGTAAACTGAGTCCAGGGAAAAGCAATGCTATCAATCATAACCTTTCACACAGAAATTCAAACAATGCATGCTGCACTTGGCAAGTCGTTATTACACATTGAACAGACAGTGGGCAGGATAAACATTTAAAACTTTATATTTTTGAGCTGTTATTTTAGCATACAGTCTTGTGCTTTTTCACACTATCAAGAGCACTTACAGTGAGGCAAATGGCCCTTTAAATACTTCTTATTTACCATAGTCCACAGTAAGGGGTTATGGTGTGCATGGGGACCCGGGGGAGGGCTGGTGCACTGAGGGGGGCCTGGGAGATCCACTACACTACAGAAAAAAATGGATACAAAAAAAGTAGGGCTTAATTGTCCCGCACTTCTTGCACCAGCTGTAGATCCACCCCAATGGAGACCCTTGTCTTGTATGTGCATGTACATGTGTTTATGCATATTTTTATGTATATCTGGGTTTATGTGCATATGTATATATATAGGTGTGTGTTTGTCTGTATGTATACATATATATTTATATATATATTGTGACAGATTCACTGCCACTCTCAGGATCCGTGCCTTGTTTTCCAGCACCACAATGGAGTACTCTGGAGCCTTTTAAATGTTTAGTAGATTGGGGCTGTTTATTTGTCAGCATACAACAGAAAATAAAACCAAACAGAAAATAAGTCCTAGCTTCTCATTGAAGCCCTGCATAACTGAACTGTAGTTTCCCTTACTGTCTTATGTAGGCGTGCAAACATACAGTCCATACAACTGTAGCAGAGGTGTCTTTCCCTCTCACCTCTCTCTCAGTCTCTGTATCTCCGGCCTCTCTTTTCAAAGCAGATCCCTCCTGCGGTCATCACCTTGAGGGACTTTCTGTTCCTCTCATCTGCGTACCTTCTCTTAAAAGCTTCTGGCTTTGTTCCATTAGCTTTCAGTGCAGCCTCTGACTTCGGTCCTGCACACTTCCACGCTCCAGCACTGTCAAACAGCTTTCCCCCTGGAGACAGCGACCGCTGGTCCTGATTGCAGCCACACCCCTGCCTTTTGAGCAGGTTGTTAACTCTCTCATTCCTGGGGAAAAGTCTTGAAGAGCTCTCTTCTGCCCTCTGGTGGCACTTCACCACATATCCCCCACCCCAGCTCGACACCATGGGGTTGAGCGTCCAACGCCGTGAGGCCGTATCCGCAATCCAACGCATCCTCTGTATCATCAGTGTTCTCTTTGGTACCTCCTGCGATCTGCTAGTGATCGTGACCTCTTGGTTCACTATCGCTCCGTGAATCTTCGGAGCCTCAACTTGTATCTTGGCATCCCTAACTTCACTCTGCGACATCTGTGACACCTCTGGTCTTCCATCGCTGAGGGTATTCTCCATTGTAGGAATTTTGGCTGCTTTCCACCTTGCACACTTTTCCACTTTCTTCATTTGCACTTTCAACTCACCCATTTGGGTACTTGTGTCTGGCTCAGATAGCAGCTGGTTCTCTTTGGTCGATCTGTACAACTCTTGGTCAACCTCCGTGACCGCTTGAGCTTGTCGGGCTCCCTTCAGACCTTTCTGTAGGGTCTCCAATACTCTTTCGTTAGGATCATCATCATCATCATTTCCATTTCGCAGCTTACTTTCTTCATCACTGCTTTCAAATTCCTTTGTCTTTCCTTGGAACCGTGTTTTCTTTCTGGGTGAAGAGACAATTCTTTTTCCCGCTCTTCCTTTCACTTCATATTTTCTGCTTTCTTTGCCGTTCGGCCTGCTGTCACTTAAACTTTGAGGGTAGGACACCGGCCCGCCCATCTCTCCGAGTGTCCTGCCCCAGGGACCCTTGAAAAGTACTTCTTGTACTTTGGTATGAGAGTATGTTTCTCCATACAGTCGCTTCCCTGGGGGTACATCACAGGTTTCTGTGACCTTGTCTTTCACCAGATGCACCTTTTCTTTTTGACCCATCATCTTATTCTTTCCTGGTACAGCATCCTTAAGAGGCTCCACAAGCATGTCCTCTCTCAGGGCTGCTTCTTGTGCCTGGGTCCGCACCTCCTCTTTCTTGCGGTTCACAGCAGGACTACTCGTTACCACTGTGCTTTCAGTCCTGTAAGGTCTGCAACTCTCTACCTCTGCCAGGAAGGATCGCTCAGTTGTTGGGTTTTGCTGGAATATCTCCAGCTGTTCACCAACTCCAGGCTGACACTCAGCAGATAGGCCAGTACACTTCCTAGTGGCCTCTTGAATCCTAGATTCCTGGAAAACACTTTTATTTCCGGCATCCTTAGCCTTCATCCGTATTATATCTTCTTTCAGTGGCTTGTCCACTTGCTTTGCCTCCAAGGCTTCCAGCTTTTCATCGTCTTTGGCTTCCTTCAGCCGCAGTTTCTCCTCATTAGTTTGTTGCAAATCCAGTTCACTCTGCTTGTACTGGATCTTTTGCTGTATGTTCAATTCAGGAATCTCCTCTGACTCTTCTATCAGGTCCTCCCCGAATATCTTTGTCTGCTCAGCCGTGTTTTCTTCACCATTCTGTCTTTCTTGTACAAGCTCCTTAGCTATGCCTCGCATATGAGCTTTCTGCAAGTATCGCTCTGCATTCAATGTAGCATCTTGTGCACACAGTTCCTGAAGATCGGACTTAGTCTCAACTCCACTCTGCTTCAACTGTGCCTCAATATCAGGGAGTGTGATCACCCACTGCTTTTCTGGAGTATGGAACATGAGCTCCTTTTCTATTACAGCTGCTTCCCTCTGGGATTTACGGTCAGTGAGGAGGTCTCGCTTCACCTGTTCGCCACTGTGCAGCCGCTTCTGCATAATTCTCTCATTCATCTTGTACTTGGTGGGACTCTTCCACTGCTCCCAATTAGACATCGGTGTCTTCTTCCTATAGGACACTCTGTTGTCCTCAAACGCAGGCTTCCTTCTCCATTCAGGAATATAACCTGGCATCATCCTGATCCCCTTGATTTCAGTAGCAACTTGCCTGTCTTCTACTTCTGGCTTTTTGAAACCAACTGGGATAAAGTTCAACTGTACTCCTTGCTTTACTTGTTTAACGTCTTGCTTCTCTTTATCCATAGCACTTTGTTCTATGGCAAACTGAGACAGAACGCTCTCGGGACACTTAATAGTTTTAGAAGGACACATCTCCATGCCCTGCTTCATATGTTCTCTCAGAGACAGTGGTTTGTCTTTCTCCATCTCAATCTCCAGACCCTTTTCTTCCCTATCTTTTACTTTGGAAAGATTTCCAGTTTCTTTATCATTTTTATGACATTCTTCCTTTCTAAAAACACTGGCTATATTCTTCCACTTGGTCTCTCCTTTCTCTAGGTCAGAGATCTTTGTCAGGCACTTTCTTTCTCTAGTACTCTCCAGCTCAGGAGTATTCACCAAGGACAGGTGGCTGTGTCTGTCCAGGTCTCTTATGGAGGCCTTCTCATCGCTCTTGTCCACAAGATATCCGCATCTGTTTGGGTTCCCTTCTTCCTCAATGACTTTATCAGCATCATCGGTCTCTTCTCTTTCTCAGCAATCTCACTTATGCTCTCTGTGGTTCTCTCAGCAGTCTCACTTGTGCTCTCTGCTGTTCTCTCAGCAATCTCACTTGTGCTCTCTGCTGTTCTCTCAGCAATCTCACTTGTGCTCTCTGCTGTTCTCTCAGCAATCTCACTTGTGCTCTCTGCTGTTCTCTCAGCAATCTCACTTGTGCTCTCTGCTGTTCTCTCAGCAATCTCACTTGTGCTCTCTGCGGTTCTCTCAGCCGTCACACTGGCGCTCTCTGCTGCGCTCTCAGCCGTCACACTGGCGCTCTCTGCTGCGCTCTCAGCCGTCACACTGGCGCTCTCTGCTGCGCTCTCAGCCGTCACACTGGCGCTCTCTGCGGTGCTCTCAGCCGTCACAGTTGCGCTCTCTGCAGCGGCTCCTGCCGTCTCACTTGCAGCGACTCCTGCCGCCTCACTCGTCTCACTTGCAGCGGCTCCTGCCGTCTCACTTGCAGCGGCTCCTGCCGTCTCACTTGCAGCGGCTCCTGCCGTCTCACTTGCAGCGGCTCCTGCCGTCTCACTTGCAGCGGCTCCTGCCGTCTCACTTGCAGCGGCTCCTGCCGTCTCACTTGCAGCGGCTCCTGCCGTCTCACTTGCAGCGGCTCCTGCCGTCTCACTTGCAGCGGCTCCTGCCGTCTCACTTGCAGCGGCTCCTGCAGTCTCACTTGCAGCGGCTCCTGCAGTCTCACTTGCAGCGGCTCCTGCAGTCTCTCTCGTCTGCTCTGCAGTCTCTCTCGCCTGCTCTGCAGTCTCTCTCGCCTGCTCTGCAGTCTCTCTCGCCTGCTCTGCAGTCTCTCTCGCCTGCTCTGCAGTCTCTCTCGTCTGCTCTGCAGTCTCTCTCGTCTGCTCTGCAGTCTCTCTCGCCTGCTCTGCAGTCTCTCTCGTCTCTTCCTTCAGGATACAATAATTTGTAGCCTTTTCTTCAGGCAGATCACAATATGCTCTCTGAGCTTCTCCACACAGATAGAGACCCAGGACTGTGGCCCAGTGCTGTTTAGGCCAACCTTCCCTAGTGGCAATCTTCTCAAAGTTCAGGAGATAGGTGTCAACGTCATCCTGAGCTTTCATCCTCTTTAGGAAGCGATTAGGATTCATGCTTCCACTTGCTTCTGTAACCACAGTATTATTTGCAGACTTCAGTTTCTGCAGCTGCACTTTCTGTGCCTCCAATGATTCTCTCATGTGGACTCTGTCCATTTCCACTTGTATCTGCCATTTCTCTGTGGCCTCACGCATGCGGATTATGTCCTCTTCTGCTTGTCTCTGCCATTTCTCTGTGGCCTCTCTCAGACATGCAGCAGCATCTCATAGTCGAGCATCATTTGCAGCAAGGGCTCTGTCTTCTGCAATTTCTTTCAGCCCTTTCTGCTGGCTTTCTTGCTGACAAGCTCCGCCCACTTTCTGGCATGTAGTGGCATCTGCCAGGGCTTTCAATAGTTCCTCCATTATTGTACTGTACTGTGGGCTGTCTTCTTAAACACAGACAATTTAATATCCCACCACTGCCACCATAAATGTGACAGATTCACTGCCACTCTCAGGATCCGTGCCTTGTTTTCCAGCACCACAATGGAGTACTCTGGAGCCTTTTAAATGTTTAGTAGATTGGGGCTGTTTATTTGTCAGCATACAACAGAAAATAAAACCAAACAGAAAATAAGTCCTAGCTTCTCATTGAAGCCCTGCATAACTGAACTGTAGTTTCCCTTACTGTCTTATGTAGGCGTGCAAACATACAGTCCATACAACTGTAGCAGAGGTGTCTTTCCCTCTCACCTCTCTCTCAGTCTCTGTATCTCCGGCCTCTCTTTCCAAAGCAGATCCCTCCTGTGGTCATCACCTTGAGGGACTTTCTGTTCCTCTCATCTGCGTACCTTCTCTTAAAAGCTTCTGGCTTTGTTCCATTAGCTTTCAGTGCAGCCTCTGACTTCGTTCCTGCACACTTCCACGCTCCAGCACTGTCAAACAGCTTTCCCCCTGGAGACAGCGACCGCTGGTCCTGATTGCAGCCACACCCCTGCCTTTTGAGCAGGTTGTTAACTCTCTCATTCCTGGGGAAAAGTCTTGAAGAGCTCTCTTCTGCCCTCTGGTGGCACTTCACCACAATATATATATATATATATATATGTGTGTGAGTGTATCACATATAATAATGGTATTTGAGAGTTTGTCAGTAACGCTATGCTAAAAGTTATGACAAACTTGCAATTACTATAACTCGCAAGTAGCGAGTTGCGCATGTGCATTGCGATGTAAGTTGCACAATGCTTTGCGTCAGCCGCGCATGCTCGTTGCGGCAGGGACGCACATGCGCAAGGTGCGGCATGCGCACTGGGAGCGGGAGCAAGAGGTAGTGAGAAAGGAGACACAGCAGAGGGAGAGGGAGGGAGAAAGGAGACACAGCAGAGGGAGAGGGAGGGAGAAAGGAGACACAGCAGAGGGAGAGGGAGGGAGAAAGGAGACACAGCAGAGGGAGAGGGAGGGAGAAAGGAGACACAGCTGAGGGAGAGGGAGGGAGAAAGGAGACACAGCAGAGGGAGAGGGAGGGAGAAAGGAGACACAGCAGAGGGAGAGGGAGGGAGAAAGGAGACACAGGGAAGGGAGGGGGGGAGAAAGGAGGCACAGGGGAGTGGGGGGGGGGAGAAACAAAGGGGGGAAGAGACACAGGGGATGGAGTGGGGGTAAGAGACACAGGAGAGGGAGAGAAGGGAAAGAGTGGGGGAGGGACAGAGGGGGGAGGGGGAGAAGAGACACAGGGTAGGGGGCAAAGAGACAAAGGGGAGGGAGGGGGAAAGACACAAGGGAGAGAGAAGGGTTGGAAGAGACAAAGGGGAGGATGAGGGGTGGAAGAGACACAGGGGAGGGAATGGGCTGGAAGAGACACAGGGGAGGGAGAGGAGGGAGAGACATGGGAGGGAGGGGGGAAGAGACACAGGGTTGGGTAGAGGCCCACCATGAGTGACAAAGTTACGGACTTACGAGCAGCGCATGCTGTGGCCTCCAATTGGAACCGTAAAGTAGAGGGGTGGAGGCGAGGACCATAAAGTGGAGAGCGGTGAGAGGTTTTGGTGCTCATTGAGAGGCCTGCAATGAGCATGGAAGGTGATCATCCCGAGGTCAGCAAGTGAGGGGAGGGGGAGCCTTGCAATGTATGGCAAACAGCATTGCCAGGCTTCACATTTTATTGCCGTCATTTTTGACAGGCAAATCGCTAGTATATTTATATTCATTCATAAGTTATAGTATTCCATTCTATCTGTTTATTTTATTGTTTTATTACCCCATATCCATGTCTTTAACATGCTCTGTGTAACATCATTCTGTGTTTTTTACTTTGTTAAAAACTTTCTAATTGCTGAGGGTCTAATGTGCGTATTCCACCATTTAATTCAGTACCACCTAATATTAACCTCATAAAGGGCCCCCTGAGCACCTAAATAATTAACCTTTGATGCAGAAGTCCCCGATCAAAACCCCAGTGGAATTTAAATAATTAAGACCTGCTGCATCTACACAGTTAACCCGTGCCTTAAGACCAATCAGATTGCTCAGATTTAAATCCATAATTCTAGGAAATCTGGTTGATCCTAATAGATTAAAAATCAATATTGAGCAGGATTTTGATTGGATGAAATATTATTGATATCTATTTCAGCAAATCAATACACTCAAAATCCTATAAATAGGGCAAACTTGTAAAGGGTCTGCAAACCAAAACCCTAGCACCTAAACTGTTACCTGTGTGCAAATGGGGTCTTCAAACTACATTAACCTCTATCCATTGGGGTCCCAATCGGGTACCCCCTCTGGCACCTTACATTAACCCCTTTGCTTAGGGGGTCCTATCCAGGACCCCCTCAGCACTTAAAATTATCCTCTATGCTGTGGTATCTCGCAACTAAATATGTAACCCTTGCAACGGGGGTCCCTATCAGATCCTAGCCGCAATTAAATATTAAACCCCTCCGCGCTGCGCAGATCCTTAAGAAACCAGCGCCATATAAAAAAGTAACCACTGTTGAGGGGGGGCGGGAGGGGCGTCGTCCACAGCATTTAAACAAAGGACCTGCAAAATCTAATTAATAAACCTCTGCTGCTGCAACTAACACATTAAGTGCCATGAGGGTCCACCCTAACTCTAAGCTACAAAAACACTTCACTAACCTAATACAATAAACCCTAAAATAATCTAATAAATCAAATTAAATTTAAAAGAATTAAAATAGAAATCCTAAATATTTACTAAAATAAACAAACCTAATCAATTACTAATAAAATAAACCTATTTAATTACTAAATAAATAAACCTAATTAATTACTGAAAAAGAAAACGTAATTAATTAGTAAAAAAATAAGCCTTATCGCATATTTAGTTAATGGATCTTTGCGACTGTTCAGAGCGCTTAGAATGTTGGTAACTCACTTGCGAACCTCGCGAAGTGAGACAAGCCATCGACCGCTCGACACAAGCTGCAATGAGCACCAAAGGCACACATTGCAATGCAAGCCTCGCGCGGGACTTAGGCTGCAATAAGCGCTGAAGGCGATCATTGCAAAGCGAGGCGAGCAGTTGAAGCACACGGGACTTAGGCTGCAATCACACACAGCACAGGGGCAGAGCTAGGAAGACTAGGAGTCAAGTACGATTCCAAACAAATTGGATCCATATTTGCCGTTTTCTGCCACTGGAAAATAGGCTAAGCGAGGGAAAAAATGGCGAATGAAAGATTTTACAATTCTGAAAATGAAATCATGAAAACGAGGCTGAGCAACGCCAGACACGAGGGACTTAGAAAATGCACACACGCCGCCGAAGACAGTAAGGCACACGAACAACGTGGGACTTAGGTGAAAACACTCACACAAACTCACTAACAAGTGCAAGTGACACCCGAACAATGTGAACCATGTACCCAATCATCGTGAGGCAAGTAATATAGTCCATTTTGTAGTAAGCAAGTGCGTAACTCCCTAACACCATGAAATGGCAGAAAAGCGGTAAACTGCGCATGTGCAAGTTTGTCCTTGAGCTTGCACTCTATAAATACTGCAAAGCTTCCAGAATTTTCTCACTTTCTCCTGAGATACTCAGCTGTGTGGCTGCATGTTTTCAGAGGATGCATTTTATTAAGAGATTGTTACTTATTAATGATTTTCAACAAATACATTGCAAGATAATAGGTAAAGTATTAATATTTATTAATTTATTAATTGATACATTTAAAAAAAAAAAAAGTAAAAATACAATTTACTGTAACATCATTTAACACATGCTAATCATTAAAGATATGTTAACTATATGGTTTTTATAACATACATACAAAGATAACAGGTAAAGCATTATTACTCATTAATTGATTCATTGATTTAGTAACGGATAGAAAACATAATAATATATTTTTCAGTGAAATTACTTACCACATTGTACACCTTATATATTAATTTTGTATAACATATAGTAATTATAGAAATATGAATTCACAATTTGCAGCTGTCTCTCTATTTCACACTAACACACAATTTGATGGCACCGCCTGTTCATTAACAGACTTACACATGGTCATGAAGTAAAACACAGCAAATTCAAACAATGCTTTACAGTATGTTATAGTAAATTCATTGGTTTGTGATTTATGACCTATTATATGATGTTAAAATATTAGTCATTGTAAAAACAATAATTGATTTAATTACAATTAGCCACAAATTTAAAATACTAAATTTTACAATCATGTAGTTGACAGAAATGCTCACTTAACTCTTTATGATTTCTTCTAAAAACATAGAAACGTAAGAGGTAAACACTTAGTAATCATTAATTTAGTCAATGATTACTTACAATAAAAATATATCTATATGTTGGCCTCATGTAATTCAACACATTGTAATCATAGTAATTAACTACTTCATGAAAATAGTATAAGTATAGTCTTCTTTCATACTTTACAGGTATCTGTCAAAATAACTGGGACACAGAAGATTGCTGCAGTGACAGTTTCTGGACAGAGACGTACCTTATAACTAGCAGGTACAGTATATTTAATTTGCCTACACCATAAACTCCTTCTCCTGTGTCTCTTCATCACCCCTCTCCATCCCCTATGTCTCTAACCCCTGATCCCCATACCCTGTGTCTCTTTACCCCCCTTTACCTTCCCTGTGTCTTCAACCTCTCCCTCCACAGGGTCTCTTTGCCCCCTCTCTCCCTCCCCTCTATTTCTTCCCCACTCTCTCCCCTCTATCTCTGCCCCCTCTCCATCCTCTGTGTCTGTTCCACCTCCTCTCCCCCCTGTGTCTCTTCCCACTCATGTCTCCCCCACCTGTGTGTCTTCGCCCTCTTCTCCCCCCCTCTCTCCACTGTGTCTTACCCCCCTCCCACCAGGTGTACAAAGCACTACATTGCAGTCTCTATATTACATGGCCCTTCCTTTCTATCACACACTGCACTCTCCCTCTCTCAAACACATGCACTACACTGTCATACACATGCACTACAGTCTCACGCACACACACTGCACTCTCCCACACACTCTCTCTATAAAGCACTCTGCACTATCCCTCTCTATCACACACTGCTCTCTGTCTGTAGCACACCTTGCACTCTCTGTGCTCCTCCCAGTCACTCAGCCAGGTCACTTTTATGCACAGACTCGCAGGACTTATCTCATGCCTAACTACACTGTGTGCAATTGCAAAAAAAACATTAACAAACTTCTACAAATACCTTGCATACCTTAATTCAATCCAACTTCACTACTACTACTTTAAACTAAATGATTCCAGAAAATTAAAATGCTTCAATATCATATTCTATAGTTTACAAATACAGATTTACATTTCTCATTACAGATTACAATGGCTGAAAAGACTGAAACCAGGAAGGAAGCCAAACAATGTATGGGCAGGGAATGTCAACAAAGATGGAGAGACAAACAGTCAGAGGACACCAAGAAAAGACTAAAAGAAGAAGAGCATGAGAGAATTTATAATAAAAGACACGCTGCATTAACAACAGTGGAAAAGCCAGGTGAAGAGGTAAGCTACATGAAATGATTACTTCACATACAAATGTCTAATTTACATAATTGTTAGATTGCAAATAAACATTCATATTTATAATTACAGATTTCTATGGATGAGAAGCCAGAAACCAGCAACCAGTATAAACAACATCTGGCCAAAGAACACAAAAAAATATGGAGACAGAAATAATCGGAGGACAGTAAGAAAAAACTACGAGAACAAGACCGTCAACGAATGGCCAAGAATCGACACATGGTTTCTCCCAAAAGTCTGCTTAAGAGAGAGAGGAAAATAAAAAGTATAGTGCCACAAACATGTGAGGAATATGGTAATAATGTAGATATTGATTCTAATATTCATCTGGATTCACAGGAAAATAAATTATTTACAGATCTAAATGTCGAAGCCTCACAATTGTGGTATGTTAAATGTGGTTTGTCAATTTTGTGGGGATTATCATTTTGTTAATGAAAGACCAAGGGATGGTAAGTTCATTAGTTGTTTTCAAAAGGAAAAAGTAAAACTTCCCGAAAAATCTGAATTCCCAACATATCTACAAAATATAATGAGTGACCCAACTTTCCCAAATTACACAATTTTAAACAAAATATACAATCTTATAATAGTGCCATTTATTTTGCATCTCTGGGTGCAACATTAGCTGGAAATGTTTAAGGACATGGCCCTGCTTTAAAGTTCAAGGTCAAATTTACCACCCTACTTTACATTTACACCCCAAGGAAGTAGAGCAAAGAAAATTTGCTTAACTATATGTATTCGATACAAGCAAAGCTGTTGAACAATGTATGAAGCTTCATGAAAATATAAAATGCTTAGCCACAGTTTTTCATGAGCTTGATAAGATTATGGGAAAAAAATCCATATAGTCAAGCTTATAAAACTCTAGCAGAAATTTAACATCAACAACAATGTATTATTGCACAAGAAAATCAAATTCCTATATAAAGAGACAATATGGTTCTTAAAAGAGATTGACATTCTGATAAAAGATGTTATAACTTACCAACAGCTAATGAGGTTGCAATGGTCTTTCAAAATGATGAGGGTGAGCCACATTTTCAAATGGATATTAGAATATATCCAAGAAATGAAGAGCAACCTTTCATTAACATCAAATATTAAGTACCAATTTAGATCCAATGACCTATACAATTTTGTATTTTAATAGGGGAGAAAGGTTGGCAACCCAAATTAATACTTCCAAGTTATCCCAACACTAAACAACGTGTCAGAAATAATATTTTCATACTGGAATTTAAAGTGGCTCAAACTGCAATTAGGGATGAATGTAATCTCATTTTAAGTGCTGAAAAACTGACACAACAATGGATCATTGATTCCTACCTGCAAGTAGAAGCCAATAATTTAAATTTAATCAAATACCAACAACATAAACTCTGTGTTGAACAGTATTGTGGCCTTATGGAATATGTTGCTGAAGCAGCTACAAACCAAAATCTAGAAGCAGGATGAGCCATTATTTTAGCCTCTTCCTTCCAAGGATCTCCTCGCAATAAGCGAGAAAGGTACAATGATGCTATGGCTATTGTAACTAAATTTGACAAACCAGATTTATTTATTACATTTACATGTAATGCTCAATGGCCAGAAAAAGTTTATAATTTCAACCATGGGAAAAATGCTTCTTATAGACCAGACTTAGTGGCTTGAGTCTTGAAAATAAAATAATAACAGCCTTAATACATGCCATAACCATCACTAACTTATTTGGTAAGTGTTTAGTTTATGTTTATACCACTGAATTCCAGAAAAGAGGCCTTCCACACGCACATAATTTGATAATACTTGACAAAAATCTTAAATTGAATACTGCAGACAAAGTGGATTTAGTTATTACTGCTGTACTACCACATCCAGAAAAACATGCCATACTATATGAAATTGTAACACATCATATGATTCATGGACCATGCAGAGAGCTAAATCCACAATCACCTTGTATGGAAAATAAGAAATGCACAAAAGATTTCCCGAAATATTTTAGAGATCAAACTTGCAAATTGTGATGGCTATCCATTGTATCGACGAAGGAAAGGTCCAAAGGCAATAATTTGAGGAAAACATGTAGATAACATGTATGTGGTGTAATATACAGTAATCCACATCTCTTAATTAAGTATAATGCACACATAAATGCGGAAGCTTGAACTTCTATTAAATCAATTAAATATGTCTACAAATATATTTATAAAGGATATGATGCCACAAATGTAGTGGTAAAAAGTGGACTAAATGAACAAGAAAATTAGTTACTGCACAATGAACTGGCATCTCTTGTAGATGCTCCAGAAGCAATGTGGCGGCTTCTGAAACTTTAAATTCATAATCACTCACATGCAGTATACCGAATAGCTGTACATTTGCCACAAATACAATTAGTTTACTTTCATACTGGCAATGAAGAAAATGCTCTGGCACAAAATGAACATTGACAAACCACAATTACTGCTTGGTTAATGCTAAATTCAAAAGATACTTATACAATGAGATGCCATATCATTATGTTTTTGTCAATGGCAAATGGAAACGTAGACAAAAGGGTGGCAATAAAATTTATACCAGAATGTATACAGTAAGTCCCTGAGACATTAAACCTTTCTGCTTACGCTTACTACTTTTAAATGTTCCTGGTACACACAGTTTTGAAGACTTGAGAACTGACAATTGCACAGTTTATGACACATTTCAATTAGCTGAATGACATAGAAAATTCCTTTGCTGATGACACAGAATGGGAGAGATGTTTAGAAGAAGCACCTCTATCTAAAATGCCATGCCAGATGAGGGAACAGTTTTCATACATATGCATATTTTGCAATGTTCCAAATGCATTGGCTTTGTGGGAAACATTTTAAACACATATGTATGAATATTTATTGCAAAGGTGCAATGACACCATAGCTGAACTAAAAGCAATAATGGATATTTGAGAAGTGTTTCTGTGTCATGGCTTAAGTTGTACAACTTTTAATCTCCCAGATCCAGGAATTATAGATGATCAACTTTGACGACTATGACACTGATGTTGAGAAAAAAAAAACAGAAGAAAAAATTACCACTTTAAATGATGGCATTTGAAAGCTTTCAATGCAATACAAGCATAGGTTCTGGAAAAACGTATCTCTATAATTTGTTGATGAGTTCAATTAAAGCTAAATTTAAATTGCACTTCCATTTCCAATGACTGGAATTGCTGCCCTATTGTTAGAAGTTGGCAGAATAGTACATAGTGGATTTAAGCTTCTAGTTCCAATTTTGGAAACAGCAGTGTCCGATATTAGAATTAAATAATCTAAAGCCAGTACGTTTAAAAAATCAAAATTAATTATCATAGATGAGGCCACTATGATGTCATGCAATGCTCTGCAATTTATTCATGGTATATTGTGTGAAGTCATGGATAATGATTTGCATTTTGGTGGCAAACTCATGTTATTAGGAGGAGATTTCAGACAAACCTTACCTGTTTTTGTATGTGGAAATCGAACAGACATTGTGGAAACATGTATAAAGTCAAGTCTACTATGGAAAGAATTTACACACCTTACCTTAGAAAAGAATATGAGATCTGAGGGCCAAAATGAATTTAATGATTGGCTAAATAAATTTGGTGAAGGAAAAGCAGATGTAATAAACAATCTACCTGAGGATACTGTTGAAATACTAGCTGAAATGATTTGCAAAGATGCACTCATATCAGCAATATTCCCAAATGGAATAACCCCAGAACATTCATCAGAGCTTGCACAGAAAGTAATATTAACATACAAAAATAAAGATGCTTTGGATCTCAATAACAAAAATTTTAAAATAATTGATGGCACACATAAAATGATGACAGTGCTGATTCTGTTCCAGCTAATGACAAACAGAGTGAACCTAATTTCACCACTGATCTTATAAATTCATTAACTCCATCTGGAATGCCACCCCATGTTTTGCAGCTCAAACAAAGGAGCAATTGTCATGTTACTGAGAAATATGAACCCCCAAAAAGGGCTTTGTAATAGGATCAGATTAATTGTTCAGGATTTAAGAGACCATTTTGCAAAAATTCTGAATGGACCAGTTTTCATACCAAGAATAAATTTGGCTCCAAGTGAGAGAAGCTTGCCTTTTATATTTCAAAGGAGACAATTTCCCATTATCATGGCATTGCAATGACAATTAATTAATCCCAAGGACAAACATTTAATTCTGTTGGCCTCTTTTTAGAAGAACCCGTATTTGCCCATGGACAACTCTATGTGGCATTTTCAAGATGCAAAAAACAAGAGGAAATTAAAGTTTACATTAAAAGAAACAAAAGTCAGGGTAAATTATTAGATGATGGCCGAGTATTCACTAGAAATATTGTCTACTATGAGATGTTGTCAATTCTAAACACAAAAAAATTAAAACAATAACGTATGTGGCATTTTCAAGAAATAGAAAGCTAACCAACAAAAAAAAAGAAAAAGTGGTTATATCTTGAGGAACAACTTTTATGTCACTTGGGCTATTATTAGAGAACCACTGTTTCACATAGACAACTCTATGTGCCAGTCTCAAGAACTGCAAAAAACATACAGAACAGTGGTTTTATCTTGAGGACGAACTATTATGTCACTTCGGCTCTTTGTAGAGCACCACTATTTCACTTAGAAAGCTGTATGTGCCATTCTCAAGAACTGGAAAAAGGAAATGAAAAGCGGTTTCATCTCGAGGACAACTTTTATGTCACTTGTGCTCTTGGTAGAGGACCACTATTTAACATAGACAACTGTTTGTGGCATTATCAATAAATACAAGGCTAAGAACAAACACGTGGTTACATTTCTAGGACTAATTTTTACGTTTTTTGGGGCTCTTTTTAGAGGACCATTAATAACTAAAAAAAAAAAACCTTCACAAAACTTGACAAACCATTCAATAAATGTAATATACTTATTGGTTTCATTGCATAAAGTTACTACTCTCATTGTATGTCCTTGCCACTTTTCATGCATGTACTTGCAGTTTGAATTTCCTTTTGTTCTCAGTTTCATACCATTGCATTATCACGTGAATTACATTTAGTTCTGAGGTTTACTTGATGTATTTAGGAATTTAGATCTCTTCATGTTTAATTACAGACAGAATATTGATGCAGGGAGTAGTCTGATCGCCGGTATGTGGGGCCAGGAAAGATTCTTTAAAAAAAATGCAAACAAATACTGTACATACATTTCAATCATTTTTTTTTTATATATATATATCTTTGCCTTTCTCTGGATTCAATACAAACAGTTTGAAATGTGTTAAAGAACATGTAATGCTTTACATATAGATATGGTTTCAAACAAAGTTTACACTGTCTTAGAGTATTCATGTGAATTATCACTTGCATTGTATTTCGTTATAAAGTTCTTGAATTGTATTTACTTATGAGTTTTAATGTATGTATTTATGGGTTCGTAAATTTGAATGTATGATTGCACACACACTATTGATCAAGTGGGTAATTCGAACGCCATTATCTGGGGTCAGGAAGGAATTTATTTTTTTCCCCATTTGAGACAATTGGATACATTTCACTTGTTTTTTTTTCTGTTTGCCTTCCTCTGGATTCAATAATAACATTTCAAGATTTGTTAAATACCATCTAATGTTATACAATATACAGTGCCTTGCACAAGTATTCACCCCCTTACCTTTTTACCTATTTTGTTACATTATAGCCTTAAGGTGTTAATCTGAATTTTATGGGATCAGAACACAATAGTCTAAGTTGGTGAAGTGAAATGAGAAAAATATATACATAAAACTATTTTTTAGAAATAGAAAACAGAAAATTGGCATGTGCATACTGTATGTATTTCCCCCCTTTATTATTTAGCCCATAAAAAGCTCTGGTGCATCCAATTACCTTCAGAAGTCACATAATTAGTGAAATGATATCCACCTGTGTGCAATCTAAGTGTCACATGATCTGTAATTACATATACACACCTTATTTGAAAGGCCCCAGAGGCTGCAATACCTAAGCAAGAGGCACCACTAACCAAACACTGCCATGAAGACCAAGGAACTTTACAAACAAGTATGGGACAATGTTGTTATGAAGTACAAGTCAGGGTTAGATTATACAAAAATATCCAAATCTTTGATGATCCCCAGGGGCACCATCAAATCTCATATCACATAACCCAAAGTACACCATCCCCACAGTGAAACATGATGGTGGCAGCATCATGCTGTGGAGATGTTTTACAGCACCCTAAACCTAATAAACATATTAATTACTAAAACATTGAACCAAATTAATAACTAAAAATAAACCTAATTAATGTAAGAAAATAAAAAATAATAGACCATAAGTTAATTTAAAAAAAAATTACATTACAAAAATAATAATATCTAAGTCACAAAAAATATTTAAAAAAAAATGTATATAAAATAAAAAGATTTACAGTAAATTTAAGAAAGGATTACAAATAATATAATAAAATGAAATAAATAAAGACACAACCTATAAAATAAACATTAATAAAACATACTACAAATCCAGCAATGATCATCAACTCCCTGGTCCTCACTTTTCCGCCCTGGACTAGGCAGGCTATCCATATTGATTGAAGAGGGCTTAGTCCTCTCCTTTCCTGATTGAAGCCCATGTCCTCATCGTCAGTGCCAGGAATACCCTCCAACACCCCCCCCCCTGCTGTTTTAATAAATAAAAAAAACTCAACTAAAGGCGCTCAAATGGTGGTTGTTACTATTTTTCCGTCTTATAAATGATTTTGAAATTGATGTCCATCAATTCAGAAAATCAGAATGGGCATTCTTGTATGTAACTCTGCTCATTTGAAAATTTTGGATAGGTATCTTTAATCTGAGCAGTCTGATTGGTCCAAAATATCCAAAGTCCTTAAAGGACCGACGGCAGGGGGTTTATTCTTTAAAGCTATGTTATATGGCGCGGGTCCTTTAAGGTGGGAGGGGCTTAATATTTAATTGCTGTGGGGTCCAATCAGGACACCCGCGGCAAGGGTTAAACATTTAGGTAGTGTACCCAGTAGCATAGGGGTTAATTTTAGCTATTTAGAACCCGTAAGTTTTTATTCTTTTTTTTTTTCTTTCACAGGCTTGCCATGTTTTCCCTTCACAAGTCTGCCCCCTCAGCATAGGGGTTAATATTAGGTGCCAGGGGCATCTAGATTGGAACCCCAGTGGATAGGAGTTAGTGTTAGGTGCTAGAGGGGGTCTGGATTGGGACCCCAGTGGATAAGGCTTTATGTTAGGGTACAGGGGATTGTTTTAAGGAGACCCCTTGCAGGGGTTAACATTTTAGTTGACAAGTGGGTCTGTATAAACCCTATGGTTATGTAGATGAGTGATCAGGGTATGAGGATGAGGTGAGGTTTGTGTGGGGAATGAGGTGATTGGGCAGTGACTGGGGAAGAGGGTTGCTGATAATTCCATAAAATGGGTATTTAAATGCACCAGGGAATGACATTCTCATTTTCTATTGGTTCCTATAGCTGTGTCCCATCCATATTTTTTTTTTAAATACCTGGTTTTGCTTTGATTTAAAAGTGAAGACAAACTAATACTCTGATATCTGTTCCAGACAAGACAAGGACTTACGGATGTCTTCTGAGTGCCGTAATTTGGGGGTGATAAAGATTAGCATGAAAGTGTAATGGAGGGGAAAAAGCTCCTGCAGCCGATTTACGGGTATACCGCAAATTACACCGCTTGATTAGCATGGAGTTTCTGTAACTATTTCAGACATGTTCACCAGCAATAACCCAAGCAAAGATTATAATTTTATTCCATAGAATGAAACATACACATAGTTTATGCGAGTTCAAACTGGGCAACTGATTTTTTGACTACAGCACATTTATAGAAAACATCACCCAATCAAAAAAACACACAACCTCTGATGTCATCACTCCTAATCACCCCCTGTGGCCAGCAACCTGGCTGAGTAATCCTTTTAGTCCTCTCTTTGTCCTCAGCCTTCCAAGGTGTAACCAATCAGAACAATGGTTGTTAATTCAATTTCAACCACACTTTCATAACTGCCCCCATCTGCCAGCCCACCCCCTGGTGTTCCAGACCCCTCAACCAAATACCATGTAACTTGCAGCCCATTTCTCCAGGGGACCCCAATGATATTCTTCATTAAAATCCCTGGGGAAAATCCAAAAATTGACGACCAAACATGACTGGGTACCATTCATACAATACTTACATACAGGAATAAACTACACATATTAACTCAACAACATGGAACAAAGTTACCCAACATGGCTGTAATAGACAAAGGCTCCTATTCAATTGAGCAATTGTTAGTTACTAATTTGCTATTCAATTGGCATCTTTAGCTACGCGTAAACGATTTGCGGGTTACAGGCTGGAAATCCCTACAATTGGTTCAGTATCACAGCCACCAGGAGCAAAATAAGAGACATACGATTTCTATATGTCTCCAGAAAATATTCATATCTACAACAATGTTGAGAAATAGGTAAACATACTTTCAATGTCTCCCAATGACAACCTCTACACATTTCACCATATTTAAAGACCCAAATGTGCTGGTTACCTTGAAAGTGCTCATTATGATATCCATGAAATAAGATGTTCCCACAATACACAGCTCCAGTGGCTGATACTGTTAATGGACTGCTTCAACATTACATACAGGATGTCTGTATGGTATGAAAACTAAGACTCCTACCATGCATTTGATACCTTTTTCATCATACATGCATAAGTTATAGATTTCATATACTAATCATTGTAGTCCGTAAAAGCTTCGCCATATCTCATTCATAGTAGTTCTCTCGCAATGTTTAAGGGATCGGTGAATACCATAGCTAAGTAGAATTTTTTGTGCCTCTACAGCACTCATAGTTAATTTTGCTGGGATTAGCATAGGGGACATTTTCGGCTTAATATTGCCGTAGCCACTTGCAGCAGTTCTCTTGCAATGTTTCCGGGACGGATGATTAGCATAGCTAGTTATTTTACTTTGCTCTTAAACATGGTGTAATATATGATGTAGGAAATTAAAATGGAGGCCTAAGTTACTTTGAATAACATAACAACGTTTATCTAATATTTCCTCCTTTTGTACTTCTGGTCTCTTGTCTTATTAGATACTTCATATTTTATTATTGAGCTATGCAGCCATGAGAAGGCAGTGAAGGATTGCGGGGTCCTTCCACCACTATATTAAAAAAGGATGAAGGAAAAAGGAATTGTGCAGTGCAATAAACACCCTGGAATTATTCAAGAGTCCTAACTAGGAGCCCTATTCTATTTCAGCAGTGTAATTTGCAGTATACCATAAAATCAACTGCAGGTGCTTTTTTTCCCCTATGTCAAACTTCTGTTCAAAGCATTTCACTTGCAATATTAGGACATTTTGCAACATAAGTAAATCATGTCTTGTCAGGAAACGATTTCAGAATAGGATGTATGTGTTCACTCGTATATTACACCAAATCAGGTATGTGAACGTCATCATTATTATAATGAGAATGATAATAAGTGCTGATAAATGAAGCAAGGCAATATATATATATATATATATATATATATATATATATATATATATATATACTATGTAACTATGTAACTATATATATATATCCACTATAATAGTTATCAGTTGTGAGTAACACATGCAAGACCGCAAACCAAAAAACAAGAAAAACACAAAAAATACAAAAACAAATATAACAAAAACATTATACACAGCAAGGGATAACAGCCAGGACGTCTGAAAGTGAGGTCGAACGCAAATTTAAGTTGAATTGAAGCAGTTTCGGCACTTGAAAATCGGCTAAGCGAGAAAAAATACGGCGGCCCAAAAAAATGATAACGAGGCTACACGACCCCGAGCCACGCAAAACACAGCCCGAGACGTACGAGGTAGAAAAATACTAGAAGGAAGGACGCAAAATGCTTGTGAAGCGCGTAAAACATAGACTAACACTAGCAAAACTAACTTACACATTTACGAATTAAGATTCTGAAATGGCGAATTTCCCGCCTAAAACGACGGTTTTGTCTCGTGCACACAGCCTACATTTAAGGCACACTTGAAAATAGAGCACACTTGAATAATCAATTAGTAATGTACATTAATTTATTAATTAATAATTAGTAATAATTATCAAAAAAAATGATAAAATTTTAAACTGACTTTAGTTTATTAATACATTAATGCTTACCTCTTTCTAATATATTTAGACATTGATTCATCAATTATTAAAGTACATTATTTTATTAATTAATTATTAGTAATCATTATTTTACAATGCCTTTAGTTTATTAAAATATTCATGCTTAGCTCTTTAGAATACATTTAGTCATTGATTAATTAATTATTAATGTACATTAATTTATTAATTATTAATTAAGAATATTGTCCCCCCCAAAAAAACGACCATAAACAATATGTATATTTTACTATGCACTCACATATCCGTGTTGCTGATGATTGCCTGCTAGAGACTAATCCAAATATTACAAATGCTTTCCATCTTATTTGACAGTTTAACTAACGTATATTATTATATATTACTTAATTTTTAGTAATCATTACAAAAAACGGTTACATTTTATACTGCACTAAAAACTGTACTTTAACCTGCACTTATATATCTGCCTTACTGCTCATTCATATACATTGCTTTTGGAACTATCAAATGTAATAGTTGTAAAACTGAAAGTCATTGGCACGCTAAGCGAGGGACGCAGTGCGGGCCACAAATGAGGAGGTGGAGGGGCCGCATTTGTGGAGGTGGAGGCTCTATGGCGCCTTACTCGTGGTTAAAAACAATCCAGAGAAGCAAGACTTTAAAAAAAACAACCACCAATAACGTGCAATGACTAAATACGGACTTACACAAAAACATACAAGCCGCGCCGCTACCTCCCAAAAATCCAAAATTAACGTCCGTAACGCAGACATCCACAAGCAAAAAAAAAACTTCAAAATAATAAATAAACACACACACAGCATGGGGGGACAGCCACGACATCTGCCAGTGTGGTTGCCCCCCAATTTAAATCGAATTTAAGAAATTTTGGAAGTTCAATATCGCAAGAAAAAGCATGGCGTCCGAAAAAAATTAAGGCTACACAACCCAGAACTCGCAAATAACAGCCAGGCACATACAACTTTTGACAAGGACGTACATGGTACAGAAATGCAAAATTACAAGGTCGCAAAAATACGAACTTACGAACATGAAAAACACACAAAATACAAACACAAATAAAAAAAAAAACATTACTCACAGCAAGGGGGGACAGCCAGGACATCTGGGAGTCAGGTTGCATGCAAATTTAAGTCCAATTTACAAAGTTTAGCCACTCGAAAATGCCCTAAGCGAGAGAAACAAAGGGCGTCGAAACAAATGAAAACGAGACTACACGACCCCTAAACCCGCAAAACACCGCCAGGCACATACAAATTTTACACAAACCCGTACAAGCTACAAAATACACTGTTAGCAAGGACGCAAAATCATCCACACCCACGTACCACATACACATTCGCCGCCATTTTGCAACAGTAACTTACAAAATGCAGAATTACACACATAAATAAATGGTTTGCCCTCGCTCACGAAGCCTATTTACACTACACACTTCACACATTACTGACACTTGCACCTCAGCTCAACAACAGTGCAAATCTACATTGTATGCTGCAGGAACATCAAAACAGATTGTTAGCTCTTCAGCGCATTGCTTGCTACATATATTAATTACAATTACATAAAGTATATTAATTTATAATTTTAATAATTCATTAATTATCATAAAAAAATACATATACAGAAAAAAAAATACACCACAAGATCGCAATAAATGACAAAGGCCTTCACCGCGCCTCACAAGGAGTGCTCAGAGGACACAAAGTACACCAGGGGAGAGGCTCGCAATGAGCACCAAAAGGAGATCAGCACGGACCTTACAATGAGAGCAAAAGCGGCTCTGATAAAAAATACACCAACCAAGAGGCTCGCAATGAGCGCCCAAGGTATTCACACAACCAAAACACTTACTTACTGTGGCAAACAGAATTACCTGCCTTACAATTGTATTACCCCATTATTTTTGACGGGCATGTCGCTAATTAATTAGTAATAATAAAAATATTTATAATAGATCAAAAAATATGTCCATTTTACAAAGCACTTACATATCTGAAGTGCTTATAATTGCCTGATAGGAATAGGACCTTTAAAACACTTAAATATTTAAAGCAGTTTCTTAGATTCTGACACATGCTACATTTATTATTTTATACTGCTTTTATTTATGAAAATATTGATGATTATGCGTTTATGTATTCCATCTATGCCAATTAAACATCATAGTTTCAATGAGTCACAAATTAATTGCATACAAACATTAAAAATTATTTCCATGTGGGGGCGTGTCTAGCCAAAGGAAGAGAGCAGACGTGTGTAGGAGCTGCTCCTCTAAAGAAACCCACCAAAAAGAGTAAAACTCACCCAAAATTGGCGAGATTATCCCCAATGCAATCTCACAAGCTAAAGGGAAATAAGAGAAGCAGAAAGACACTGAATTGGAGTGGATAGAGCCGAGCAACAGCGACACGAGAGTGAGGCCTACAACATCCTGCCTCCCGTAGCTGCGGCCCCCTGTGTCCCCCTGCACAGGTAGAAGGCTCTGGCAAGGCCACGGACACAGCAAACGGCGGCATAGAAAAGAGGAGACTCGCGGGGAAGGACCTGCTGCGGCGCCGGGTGACAAGGAGGCGAAGGTAATCGTGAGCCCACGCTAAAACTTACCCTATACTAGGCGGGCTTGCCATCGGAGCTGGGTTGGCGGCGGAGGACATCCAGCCTGAGGCCCGGGATGCTCTGGCTGTGACGAGGGCCCGAGCTCGGGTCAGCACACCGCCATCTTCTCCTGAGGCCCCCCCCTCGCAACAAGGCCGCAGTGAGCGCGGAGGAGGCTGCAGGCGAGCGGTTCCCTGGTGGGGGGGGGAAACAAGGTCCCAGAGAAGAGGCCGGAGGCCCCGATAGGAGAGAGGACACAGGAGGGCTCCCCAAAGGAGACTTTTCCGGCCAGTGGAAGGGCGGCCATTTTCCCGCCAGTGGAGGGGTGGCCATTTTCCCACGGAGGGAATAGGAGTTGAAGGGGGTAAAGCCAACATCCTCAGATGGAGGTCGCAGCATAGACAGGCTCCGTGGCCTGACAAGGTAACCCCATCTCGCAGCACACCAGGCACTACCAGAGAGACCCCTGAATGGGTGGGGGTAAAACTCACACCAAAAGCCACCCAGTAAACCCCAGGCTTCCTGTATGAACAGAAGCAGTGTGAAGAGGAGCAGAGACCCTCACCACAACAACAAAACACCTCTCACCCCACAGAGTCACTTCTGATCAATTTAGAGGAATTGGCAAACTAGTCTGACTGCATCTAGCTCCCAATCAGGGGCCCAAAATAACTTAACACTAACCCTAGATAGAGACACAAGATCGGTGGAGTCCTACAAGAAGCCCCCAGGGTCACTTCAAAGCAAAGATAAGAATAATAGACCCCTCATCCACACAGCAAACAGCAGTCTATAATACATAACAAGGCAGCCCAGATCGAGGAGATTTAGGAGCCCTAATACAGGAGTGTGCACCCAGGGGCGGCTGTCCAGAACCCAAACACAGCATATGATGAGAAACTAATTCTGTTGGGGAAAAAGAGAGCCCTCAAAGAGGACAGAGAAGACAACAACTTCCCCAAAAGGGTTAAAACACCACACAAAGAGCTTGCAGCATACAAGGGGTTAATCAGGCAAACGACACAGGTTTACAATACCACCTGACTTCCAATGCTAGATGCCAGGCCAAATCGCTGCCTATATAGCAAACTGTGCTAGTGGAACCCCGCTACCACCTAGTGGACAAAGTGCAAAAATACAACGCCTGAGTAAACAGACCACACAAGCTCAATTCTCAGCTACAGAATAACGCTCCTAAAGGAAACGCAGAAGTGGCACAAGCACACTCACTGCTACACCCCAACCTGAATGGGACAATAGAGTGGACTGATCCCACAAATAATAACCTGGCCACAATTTCTGCAAACACAGCTTTCTCTACCGTCTCACAGCCGGAAAAACAAGTTACTTCATTTGGGGGGCACCCCCGCCGCATCGAAACCTGTGACCTATCTCTACCAACAGGCAGACAACGGGGCCCACTGACTTCCTACTCCCACAGGACCCACCAGGAGAAGACACAAAAAGCCAATCCTCAAACAATAAGGATCAAGAAGACCAAACAACCACGGACTGTTCAACATTCTCCAAGAACATTTAATAAACTTAAAGAGATGTAGCAAAGAAAAATTGTCGCAAAATAGGAACGCTAACATTAGCACTGGGACATACTAAGTGACCCCTTATCACTGGGAAAAAGCGAAACTAAAGAACTCTCACTGAGATGGCGGGGGCGTAGTGACTAGGAAAAACAACAAGGGAATTCAATCTTACTGCTTGCCAAAGTCTTCAACCAACACTCCAACCAATAATACTACCATTGCCACAGTCCACACCACTGCTCACATGGAAATGTCGGTGCCTAGCACCAAAAGCGACATCGAAGACTTAAAAGAATTAATAACCAACTTTAGAGCAGAGATCAAATCCGACATCCAGAGAGTGACTATGGAACTATCCACAGAGATACAAAAGGTGGATGATAGAACCACGCAGCTAGATACAAAAATTTCAGATATCATACAACATAACAGCAGGCTAGAAGAAGAGATCTTGGCCTTGAAAGAAGAACAATCAAGGCAGCAGCAACAGCAAGAAGACCTAGAAAACAGATCCAGACGCCAAAACATTAGACTGAGAAACGTGCCGGAGACAGTCAAAGACCTCCATGCTTATCTAAGCGATCTTTGTGACATTCTCCTCCCAAACACCCACCCGGAAAATATGAGAATGGACAGAGTCCACAGAGCCCTAAGCTTCCGACCGTCACCACAAGAACGCCCAAGAGACATTATAGCCAGATTCCACTACTACTCCACCAAAGAACTATTTATGAAGGCCGCAAGGAAAGGCATTCCTCCCATTGAGGGTCACCAGCCTTTGCTCTTCTCTGATCTATCACCGGTAACCCTTGCCAAAAGGAGACAAATGAAACCTGTACTGAACTGTATCTTAGCGCAAGGATGGAGGTATACGTGGGGGTTCCCATTCCGCCTTAATGTCTCCAGGGAGGGAAACATTTTCACTGTCAGAACTCCAGAGGAAGGAATCAACTTGCTGGCAGATTGGAACATCAGAGTCAACGACGGAGAGAATCTACACGCATCAGAAAGCCCCAGAGAGAGGAGACCTCCCTCACACGAAGGCAAAGACTTAACACAATAAGTTGCCATCTTATATTTACCCTACTACTCTGATAATCAAAGCTAATTAAAAGTTAAAGGAGTAGGATCAATAACACAGTAATCACACCAGTGAGAGAGGGAAACGCCTAAAGTACACCATAAGATAGACAACCCAGGCCATAGAGGCAAAGACACTAGACACTTAAATGGCGTCCTTAAGGGCGCTAACGAACAGTCAGCCACAGACCCCCACAAACAGTAAAGTTTAGGCGGTCCAGTCCAGTGTCAGCTTAGAGACACTGATTGGCCTACCAGTAAAATAATAAGAGGACAGCAACCGCTCTCCTCACAGTAGTATAAGTTACTACGCTCTATTTAAACAAAGAACAACAGAAATTTAAATTACAATAGGAATTCTCTTGACCACCAGAGAGACGCACCTACAGACTCTTAAACCTAAGCCTAGTACCTAGAGTAACCATAGGGACCTCCTCTAGAAGAGGAGAACTTGTCCACACAGTTACTAGCCCAAGTTTTGCTGACCCTATAGAAGTGTATATTTACAGTTACTTCGTTAACTACTGTTTCTCTCCTTAAGAACAGAGACTCTCACACACGTTTGTCTGCTGAGCGGTTTTCGGGGCAGAAACCAGCGGGAGGCACAGGAACACTGAACCGTACGCTTCCAGGTAGGTGAGTCAACCAACCGCACTCACCAAAATGTCACATACCTCATTAAGAACTATGGACATTGTCATAGCGTCACACAATGCTCATGGACTTAACGAACCAGTTAAGAGGGGGGTTGCCCTGAGGAACTATCAAAAATTAAACCTAGACATAGTAATGATTCAAGAAACTCACTTTAGAAAACAAGCAGTACCAAAATACTGGGGGGGAGTCTTCACACAGGCGTTCCATGCTACCTCGGAAGCAAAACAAAAGGGAGTCACCATTTTGTTCCACAGAAGACTCAACTTCCAACTAAGAAAAAAACCAAAGGGACACAGAAGGCAGGTACATAGCAGTTCACGGGACAATACATGAACGGAAGGTCACACTTTTGAACGTTTACGCCCCAAACACAGACCAAACGCCATTTTTCCAGAAAATACAAAAACTCACAGATAGTTGGGATGACTGGCTTAAGATAATAGGAGGAGACATGATTGCGGTTTTGGACCCATCCAAAGACAAGTCAAACGACCCAGACTCACACAAAACCCCCTCGGCGACCAAAGCACTCAAAAAACTACTAAATTCAAATTGTATGATCGACACCTGGAGAAATATGAACCCACAGAAAGAGAATACACATTTTTTTCAGGTAGACATAGGTCACTTTCCAGAATAGACTACATCCTGATTCAACAAAACATTGCAGAGAACCTAACCGAGGCCTCAATATGTCCCATAGCATGGTCAGACCACGATCTGGTCAAAATTTCCATGAGAGACCTTCTACCGATGGGAAATAGTCCGAGATGGACGTTAAACCCCGGCTTACTAAACGACCCAACCACACGCAAAAAAATTAGAGCAGCAATTACAGAATATTTTGATCTTAACAAAGTAGGCGAAATAAACATAAATGGAATTTGGGCAGCCCACAAAGCAGTAATCAGTGGAGTTTGCATACAAATTAGTTCGTTCAAGAAAAAAAAGGACCAGGCACAAATTTCACTCCTAAATCAGAAAATATCAGAGGCATAAAAACTATACGGTAAAGACAAATCACGACACACTTACGAGAAGGTACTAGGATACAAACAAGAACTCAACTCTATACTGAGAGGAAAAATGGTCACTATACTACAATGAACCGACGCTAAATTTTTTACAAACGCAAACAAGCCTGACAAAATGTTGGCCAATAGACTAAAAGAAAAGAAAGTGAACTCATTCATTGCCAAACTAATCACCAAAAATAAGCAAATAGTCTTTAAACCAGATCAGATAGTAAACGAATTCAGGCAATTCTAGGCCGACCTTTACACCAAATCAGGCAACTCGGGTACCCCAACTCACAAAATAGACATCGAAAAAACACTAAGTAGCATAAATATACCACACCTAGACCCCGCTAAAGCCAGTTCACTCCTAGAGCCCATATCGGTCAAAGAAATACAGGAGGCTATCAAGACAACAAAAGCACACGGGGCCCCGGGCCCAGACGGGTACTCGAACCTCTACTACAAATATATGAGCGACCTACTCAGCCCTACCTTACACAAACTATTTAACGGCTTCTTAAAAGGGGGGGAAATGAAACCGGAATTCTTAGAAGCCAAAATTATAGTAATCCCTAAACACGGAAAAGACCCAACCCAATGTGCTAGCTATAGACCAATTTCCCTGATCAATACCGACTTAAAAATATACACTAAAAGTTTGGCGGCCAGACTAGCGGAATTGATTCCTGAGATAATACATCCAGACCAAGTAGGCTTCATTAAGGGTAGGGAAGCGGCAGATAACACCAGAAAGATCATTGACCTCATTGACATAACTAGCAGAGGAGAAAGCCACGCGATCATGTTAGCATTTGATGCCGAGAAGGCTTTCGATAGATTAGACTGGAACTCAACATTGATTAAATTCGGGTTGCCAGAAGGCTTTCTCAAAAGCGTTGCATCACTATATTCAGAACCAACTGCTCAGGTAACTTACCAGGGATACAATTCTCAAAAACTCAATATCACGAGAGGTACACGACAGGGGTGCCCACTGTCCCCACTGCTGTTCGCCCTTAGTATAGAGCCCCTAGCAATAGCTATTCGCCAACACACATATCGGGAATACCGGTCGGCCTGACAGACCACAAAATAAGTCTCTTTGCAGACGACATTCTCCTAACAATCTCAAACCCACTAGTCAGTCTTCCTAACCTATTCAAACTCTTGTCTGAATTTGGCCCACTGTTGGGGTTCAAAGTAAATACGAGCAAAAGCATAGCCCTTAACCTATCCCTCTCACCCACCATGGAAAAGCAACTAACCAACAATTTCCCGATAAAATGGTCCCCAAAATCTATTAAATATCTGGGCATACAAATTACTAAATCGACTAAGGCCCTATATGAAGCGAACTACCCAACTCTCATTAAACCAATAACAAGAGACCTCCCCAAACTACTTTACCTTTTTAGGACCATACCAATATCAATTTTGGCAAAAGAATTGAAAACGATACAAAAAATGTTGACGAGCTTTCTGGGGAACAACAAAAAACCTAGAATAAACAGAGAAACAATTATCGCAACTAAGAAGAGTGGTGGCCTCACATTCCCAGATATCCCCCATTACTTCAAAGCAGCTAGGCTAGCTCAATTAGCAAAATGGTTCGTCAAAGACTCTCCCCCAGTATGGGTCCAGATAGAGAAACACACACTGAGGAACAACGACTTAATCATGCATCAACTACCATGGCTCTCCATTCAGCAGGGCTTCAAGCTACCCCAATCAATACCAACTAGTGTGAGTCACACAATAACATTATGGAAAGACATAAATAGGAGGACCATGCTTCTAAACCCAGATTCCAGGCTTACTCCCTTGTGGCCCCTAACGGCCAGGCCCTAAATAAACACTAATGACCAATATAGATGGTGGACCGAAAATAATTGCACAATTGCGGCAGATTTACCTGTAGTCAACCAAAAATGGTCCACTACTGCATTCCTAGACAAAAAACGTATACCTCCAAGGGAATGGCTTAACTTACTCGCTATAAATCAAAGACTAACTCAAAACAAATCTATATTCGAAAGGTGTTGCATTAGTTACCCAGGGGGAAAAGGCAATATTACCACAATATATAACCACTTATGCGTGTTAGCCACTCCTCCCAAACTCCACTACGAGAGGGCATGGGAAGCAGACCTTAACATACGCTTAGATAAGGACCAATGGAACAACATTCTGAAACAAGCAAAAAACTCCTCACTTAATATAATTGTGAAAGAAAATTCATATAAAGTGATCATAAGATGGTACCTAACCCCAGTTAGAATGCACCTAGGTAACCCGGGGATTAGTGATATATGTGAAAGAGGATGCAATCAGAAAAGGACTCTAATTCATAAATTTTGGGAATGCCCGATGATTAAACACACTTGGGTAGATACTTATAAAACATTAGAGAAACTATGGGGTCAGAGGTTTCCCATGAGACCAGAGGAAGCCATCCTGGGTCTACCGATAGAGGGGTTGTCCAACTTGGAACAATTCCTAACCAACCAAATCTTCCTAGCAGTCAGAACAATAATAGCCGCCCACTGGAAAACTCTCACCCCTACATTCGAGAAAATCCTAAACAAAATTGGGTTTGTTCGTTCCATGAGCATTTTATCTGCTGAGGTGAATCATAACTACAAACGCTGGGCCTCGTGCTGGGCCGCCTGGGAGACAAGGTTCGGCGGAGAAACGGGGTGAGTAATCCTTTCCTCCTAATAGATCTAGAAAGGAAAACTAGACTAGAGAAATCTTAATTTATCCAACACCAATAGCCTAACACAGTTACCTAAGATCAGAGGCTGCATCTACTAAGAAAGTTGATACTGGTCAGGGTCAGGTCTGAACGAGGACAAGAAACACAGTTTACAAAGATCATCCCAGTGGTACGGGACTTCACTAATCATAGTTTCCCCCTTAGCCCCAATCCAGTAAAAAATAACTTTCAGCAGACATAAAACTAGAAAACGGAAAAAGAGGAGGAGTTCTGGACAGAAAGACATTCTATAAGAAGATAGATGTGATGTATGTGCTCATTGTTATTTTCTATTTACTAATGTGTTGTTTTTGTTCACTCGACGAGTGTTGTCTGACTGTCCAATAAAAATCATTTAACAAAAAAAAATTATTTCCATGTCATTTCACAGATTCCTCATCTTGGCACCTGACTGAAGACAAAGAGTGAATTCTGCAGGATTGTCTCTGCAATAACATCAATTTCACAGGTATATGATTTCATGATGCCCTTTTTGTTTTGCATTGATGACAGTTAATGATTAATTACTTAGCCTATATTCATTTAGGGCCTCATTCAATTGCAATTTGCCAAATTGAATAGGGTTCTAAATAAGGACATAGCATATTATTTTTACATAATTTTTTAGTTAATGAACATCAAACCAAAACCAAGGTTTTCACCAACTAAAAACTTCTGTAAAAAAATATGTGCTTATATAGATCCCTTTTCCATTGCACAAATTGCAAATGAATGAGGCCCTTACTATTTAATTATTCATTCATAATAAAAAAAAAAATTATGAAACATATATGCTTACCTAATTAACTTTTAAAGAACGCAAATTACACAGCATAACTCAATTGATTTCAACATTAATAAAATTACAAAATTGCACATTTTAAGCCCGATCTATACTTTGCTCATAGCTGTTTCGGTTTGCTCTTCTTTAGGAAAACATAATTACCTCTTTAGGTTTACCATTGATGTCAGTTATTGATTAATTCATTATCGTATATTCATTTATTAATTACTTAATAATTAATTATTACCAAAAATAATAATGGATTAATTTATTTAATGGACAAATGCCAAATGCTTTTCAAATCATTGCATTTTTTCATTAATGCTATTTAGGTTTTGCATTGAGAGCAGCTAAAAACAATATGTACAATACAAAAAAACATTACAACTTAGACCTGTATTAACAATTACAGATTACAATGGCGGACAATGGAGAAGACACGATTGAACGCAAAAGAAGAGCGGCAAGGGAAAGGAAGCAAAAGTGGAGAGATGCACAGTCCCCCAAGACTTCCCCAAGCTAAAGAGAAGAAGACCGACAGAGACTTTTAAATAAAAAAAATGAGTAGGAAAGCACAAAGTGAGTGTGCTGGAGCTTCAAAGAAAAGAAAAAGTAAACTAAAACATGTCTGTGAAACATTGCCTAATGATCCAATATTGCCTTATGACACCAATGTTTATACACATGACAACAATGTAGATATAGAAAGTTGTAGTGATATCTATATTGAGGAAGCTCAGGATACTGATTTCATTACAGCACAAACAGTAGACACTCATTATTGTGGTTTACTCAATGTTGTTTGTCAATTTTGTGGGGCCTATAATTTTCTCAAGGAAGGACAAACTGGCGGAGACTTCATTAGTTGCTGTCAGAAAAGCAAGGTAAGACTTCCACAAAGACACACATTTCCTTATAACAGTGCAATTTAATTTGCTTCTATGGGTGCTACATTAGCAGAAAATGTCCCAGGAAATTTACCACCACACTTCACATTTACACCGAAAAGAAGGAGAGCAAAGGAAATTTGCACAGATATATGTCTTAGATACAATGGAAGCTGTTGAACAAAGGATGACGCTTCCATAAAATAAATAGTGTTTGCGGATAGTCTTTGAACAGCTAGATAAAATTATGGCTAACACATACAGTCAAGCATACAAACAATTAACACAGGTCGAAAAAGAACAACAGCAACATGCTCAAATACATCAATTGCCAATGCCAAGAGTAAATATGTTTTTCAAAAGACATCGCAATACTGATTAAAGATGGTATAATTTAGAGAGTTTAGAGAGTTTATTAGTTGCTGTCAGAAAGGAAAGGTAAGTCTTCCAGAAAGACACACATTTCCAGAATATTTAGAAAGTATAATGAGGGATCCTACATTTCCAAATTACACCAATTTTAAGAAAAACAGTCGGTCTTATAACAGTGCAATTTCATTTGCTTCAATGGGTGCAACATTAGCTGAAAATGTCCCAGGACATGGTCCTTACTGTTTTAAAGTCCAAGGACAAATATACCACCGGACTTCACATTTACACCCAGAATTAGGAGAACAAATGAAATTTGCAGTTATATGTCCTTGATACAATGGAAGCTGTTGAACAACAAAAGATGCTTCCTGAAAATAAACAATGCTTACCCATAGTCTTTGAACAGCTTGATAACATTATGGCCAACAACCCATATAGTAAAGCATACAAAAAATTAACTGAGGTTAAAAAAGAACAACTGGCACATGCGCAAAGACATCAATTGCCAAGAGTAAATATGGTTCTCAAAAGAGATCGCCCTACTGATCAAAGACGGTATAATTTACCAACAGCAAATGAGGTTGCCATGGTATTTAAAAATGATGATGGGGAACCACCATTTGAGCAGGATATTAGAATATATCCACGCAATCAAGAACAACTTTTTATTAATATAAATTTTTAAGTAGTAATTTGGATCCAATGACATATCCCATTTTCTTTACAAATGGTGAGCCAGGATGGGAACCAAAATTACAATTGCAAAGTTATCCCAATAGTAAAGTTTGTGTTAGAAGGAATATTTCTATGCTGAAATATAAAGTGGCACAAACTGCTATTTGGGATTATTTTTATCCTATTTTATGTGGGGACAAGCTCAAACAACAATGGATTATTGATTCCGATCTACAAGTCGAAGCAAATTATCTACATTTTATCAAATTTCAACAAAACAAGCTTTGCATAGAACAATATTGTGGATTTAGGGATTATGTCGCTAAATTGGCTACCAACAGATACATTCCAACTGGAAGAGCAATCATTTTGCCATCCACTTTCCAAGAATCTCCTCGCAATATGCAAGAAAGATATAAGAATTCCATGGCTATTGTCACACAATTTGGAAAAACAGATTTATTCATTACATTCACATGTAATCCACAATGGCCAAAGATCAAGAACAATTTTAATCTTGGCCAAAATACTTCTGACCGACCAGATTTAGTGGCTAGAATATTCAAAATAAAACTCAATTAATTAATACATGATATAACTAAAGTACAGTTATTTGGAAAATGTGTGGCTTTTTTATATACCATTGAATTTAAAAAAAGAGGCCTGCCACATGCACACATACTTTTAATCCTGCAGGAAAAAGATAAATTGAATACTGCAGAGAGAGTGGATTCAGTAATTACTGCTGGACTGCCACATCCAGAAAAGTATTCAAAACTTTATGAGATTTTAACACACAGAATGATTTATGGGCCATTTGGAGATATGAATCCAAATTCACCATGTATGGAAAATAAAAAATGAACAAAAGAGTTCCCAAAACAATTTCAAGTGCAAAATTATGGTAATTGTAATTAATACCCTTTGTATAAAAGAAGAGAAGGACAAACAGCTATTATCCATGGCCAAAAGATCGATAATAAATATGCAGTTCCATAAATCCACATTTGCTGATGAAGTACAATGCACACATAAATGTTGAAGCTTGCACTTCTATTAAATCTCATCAAATATGTGTATAAATATATACAAAGGATATGATGAAGCAACTGTTGTTGTGCAAGGAGCACAAAATGAAAAGGAAAATCCAATTTTACATGACGAACTTTAGTCTTATTTAGATGCTCACTATCTCAGTGCTCCAGAAGCAAAGCAGCGTCTTCTGAAATTTGAGATGCATGATTGGTCACATGCTGTGTATCGATTAGGTGTCCATTTGCCACACAGTCAGTTTCTTTTCTTTTTTGCAGGCAATGAAAGAACTGCCTTAGCCCAAAGTGAACATCGAGAAACAACACTTACTGCTTGGTTTTAATTAAACTGCCAGGACACTGAAGCCAGACAATTTTTATACATTGAGATTCCATATCACTATGTATTTGTAAATGGCCAATGGCGACAACGAAAAAGAGATACTCATAAAATGATACCACAAATTTATACCGTCAGTCCAAGAGACATTGAACGTTTCAGTTTTAGATTACTTCTTTTACATGTTCCCGGTGCACAAAGTTATGAACATTTACGCACAGTAAATTACATAGTTTACGATACTTTCCTATTAGCTGGAATGAGAGAACAATTTGCAATTTGCATCTTTTGCAATGTACCTGATGCATTTGCTTTTTAGGAAACATTTAAATTAAATATGTGTAAAGACTTCTTGAAATGTTACAATGAGACTATTTCTTGCTCATGGATTAAATTGTGCAGGTTTTAATTGTGCAAGTTTGTTGCCTGATCCAGGACTTATAGATGACATTAACTTAGATGATTATGACACTGAGCTTCAACAACAAAAAACACAAGAAAAACTGGCAACTTTAAATACTTTACAATTCCAAGCATTTAATGCCATCACAAATGCTACAGATGATGAAATGGTCAAAGACCGTTATTTCTATCTAGATGGCCCTGTTGGATCAGGAAAAACCTATCTGTACAATTGTTTGATGAGTTACATCCGAGCACAGGGTGAAATAGCAATGGCATTTGCAACAAGTGGAATTGACACACTTTTGTTAGAAGTTGCAGAACTATGCATAGTTGATTTACACTACAAGTTCCCATTTTAGAAACATCAGTGTCAAATATTCGACTGAATTTTTTACCAGCAAATCAATAAAAAAAAAGTAAATTAATTATCATAGATGAGGCTACAATGATGTCATGTCATGCCTTCATGATGGATAATAATTTGCTATTTGGTGGAAAGGAGATGTTGTTAGAAGGAGATTTTAGGCAAACATTACCTGTTGTGCCACATGGAAATATGACTAACATCATTGAAACATGTATCAAGACAAGTAAACTGTGGAAAATACACACCTGAAATTAGAATTAAATATGAGATCTGAGGGCCAAAATAAATTTAATGATTGGCTCATTCAAATTGGAGAAGGAAAACATACACAAATAAATGATTTACCTAATGATACCATTGGAATTCCATCACAAATGGTTTGCAAGGAATCACTCATATCTGCAACCTTTCTAAACACTCTCAATAATGACGATTACACCAGACATTGCAAACAAAGGGATATTAACATCCAAAAATATAGATGCCTTGAATCGAAATAACAACATTTTTAAATTCATCAACAAACCACAAAATAATTATTACAGTGCAGATTCAGTTCTGGCTGATGATAAAGACAGTGGGCCTCATTCTATTATCTGCCGTAAATCGGCCGTAAGGCTGCGATTCCTTGCAGGGGTTCTGTTACCTCGCAATTCTATTATACGGCCCCGCAAGGATCTCCCCTTACAGACGGCTGCATATCTTGGAACCGGCCGTAAGCTCCAAAATTTTTAAAGTCAAATATAAATTAAAGACTGCATTGTACAGCTCTGTAAATGCTAGGGATCATATTTGGGGACAGGAGGATTAATAGTAACCCACTCTCAAGCTTACACATCAGCCCAAATCCGAGTTTACATTAACTGTTTATTTTCCGGCCGCAGCGTGGCCAGGTCTGAGGTGCTCCAAGCACGCTGGACTTTTTACATGGATATTTGACATATTTAATAAAAATTTGTTTTTACGGATTTGAGTATAGGGGAATGTTGTGCTATTTTTGCTAACACCTACAATCTCTTTATAGTCTCCTCAAAGTGCAGGATGGCTTTATTTGGGCTATTTTATGTGCTTAATTGGTGCTAGCGGGACCTGTTTGCTGCAAGTAAGCTGCGGCTCGCTTTTAGCCTTGCAGAGAGGGTTCCCGGAGCAATAGAATAGCAACCGGGCTTTGCTTGCTGCCGAAACTCTTGCGGCCGTTTTAGATCAAAGGCTTTCCTCCGGCGCGAGCGGCCGCAAGAGATAGCAAGGCGCCGGCCGCAAGCCTGCCGGAATCCCTGGCCGGAGGGGAATAGAATAGCAGAATAGCTTGCGGCCGGTCCTTGTGGCCCCGCAGCGCCTACGGCCGATAATAGAATGAGGCCTAGTGAATCTAACTTTAGAATGTATTAATTATTTAACAACATCTGGAATGCCACCACGTGTTTTGCAATTGAAAAAAGGGGCAATTGTCATCCTATTGAGAAATCTGAATCCAAAAAAAGGACTTTGTAATGGGACCAGATGAATTGTGCACAATTTAAAAGATCATTTCATACATGCAGAAATTATGACTGGTACCCATAAAGGTGAATGAGTTTTTATACCAAGAATTGATTTGGCTCCAAGTGAGAATGGCTTGCCTTTTGTCCTTTAAAGGAGACAATTTCCAGTTATGGCATTTGCCATTACCATAAATAGATCCCAAGGGCAAACTTTTAAGTCTGTGGGTATTTTTTTTACAGGAACCTGTTTTTGCACATGGACAACTCTATGTTGCTTTTTCAAGGTGCACAAATCCAGGTGATATTAAAGTTTCAATTGAAGACAACCCAAGTTAGGGTGAGCTATTACACAATGGACGCATTTTTATAAAAAACATTGTGTACTATGAGGTTTTGTAAACATAGTAAATAGTGGTTTCATTTGAGGACGACATTTAATGTCACTCTGGCTCTTTTTAGAGCACCACTATTTCACATAGGAAACTCTATGTACAATTTTACAAAACTACAACAATAAACAGTGGTTATATCCCATAGACAAAATTAAAAGTCTGCTGGTCTCTTTTTAATGGAACCACTTGGACATGCAAAAACAAAAAGTATTGGAATGTCTTAGAAGTGGCCTTTTACCAGGATTGGCCCCACAAAACAGTTAAGTTGCTTTTTATTACTATTATGCTGTTTAAAGTTTAATACACTAACTTTATGTTTGTAATGTTAAAATTGTTTTTGCAAAGGTCACAAAAGTTATTTCATTCTATATAATTAAGGACTCATGTTAGTAGGAGGATGATCATTTGTTGTAAAAATTAAATGTATAATTAAATACAGTATTGAAAGAGGGAGTAATCCGATCGCCAGTTAATGGGGTCATTTTACTGTTTGCCTTCCTCTGGATTCAATACCTATGTGCTTTAACAGTACTTTAAATAAAAGTTGCATGTTACAAACCATTATGTAATGGTTTCATATACTCATTCATATAAAGTTGACCTAATGTTATGTTACTCATCCATATCTCAGATCTAAAAATATTAGTATTGTTAATAAAAATGGTCCACTAATGTTTCAAATCTAAGTTGTGTGTTGCAAAGCATTTATGTAATGGTTTACAACTATTTATTCATGCAAACTTCATCCATTGTTTCATTATTCCTGCATACATGACAACTAAAATTTCTAATATGGTTAAAAAATGATCGTTTACCAGTTGTTGAAAGACAAGTTAATTGTTAACAAAATAAAAAAAAAAAAGGTTTTTTATAATTGTTGTACTTCTTTCTACATAACAAAAGGTTAAGAGTGTCACAGACTCACATTGTGTGGCAAACAGCATTCCCAATATTAAATCTTTATTGACCGTCATTTTTTGATGGGCAAGTCGCTAGTGGATTTATAATATGTCATGTTCCACATCATGCACACAATGCACTCCTTTATTTCTTTACCATAATATTTTGATATGGTATGGTTTTTATTTTTATTGTAATATTAATACCATACAAAATAATGTAAACAGACATGTTAAGAGAAATAAATACATTCTATTCACAGTGACCATTAAATTAAATTAAAACCATTAAATTAGGATTCCCTGACTTTCCAGCCGGACAACAGTAAATTATAGTGTTCATATATTTGTTGCTAAATCTCATCATTTGATTATAGCAACTGAAGTTACTAACTACTAATCAATGTCTGCATGTCATTGTATTTCCATTAATCAATATAAAACTGTGCTTACATAGTCCTTTATCTGCTTTAAATACATCTTGCTTTAGCAGAAACTAGATTATATCTATCATAAGTTCTAGTCAAATGTTAGTTAATTAACCATATGAGATATATTTAGAAATTGTTATCCGTGTATGTGAATTAACCTTTCTTGTCAGCAAATAAATCATTAGAACCTTCAGGAATTGTTGAAAGGATTTAGTGCATTATCTATTGAGTAGGATGAGTAGGAGTATATATCACTCAGCCTTTTCTATCAGTAAGAAAGTCATATTAGCATCCATCATACTAAGTGCCAGACAATAGCGTGCACCATTTTTTTACAATAGCTATCATATAAATGTCAACTGTATTATAAACCCTCCATAACCTCTGGATCTTTCTAGTGGAGGCTTGAATAGGAAGCCCCAGGTCTCCCTCAACCTCAGCAAGTTACTATGACCACAATACTGCAGTGTAATTTCCAAATAAAACCGCATCTGGTATAGGAGAAGATGACACTAAAATATTATAGACCAGTAGAAACTAGCTTTGCAGACTTAAATACCGAAAGTTTCTTTCGTATATCGGGGAATTTAAATCTTTGGACTGATAAATCTGAAGGAGCCATACAATAGGCCAAATAAATACTAATTGTAAATGTATACCAATATTAGTTGCTCTCTGAATCAGTGTAATTCGTTTTTTACTTTTTCATTTTAGAGATTCCTAGGAGAAATTAGGCCTTCCTTACCCTAGGCACGTCAGGTGCATACTTAATTGTTACATGAGAAATTTACTTGAAAGCCCTTTTATTTTTTATCATGTTTTGTTATCAGTTTTGTGTTCACTAACTTATATAATTATTTTCCATCTTACCAGTATAATAGGAAAAAGCAACTTAAAATCTCCACAACTGATCTTCCAGGCCTTCCCTCCGGTCATCGGCCCCCTCCATCCAAGGGCGGGTAAGTGCACCCTCACATCAGCACATTCATTTACATTTAACAATGGGTAGTTGTGAATCTGTGTACCTAACGCACACGTTAAGAGATTTAACTCCGCTTGCAAACCAGCAGTCATTTTCAAGAGATTAATTTGCAAAAAAAAAAAATGTGTCTCCAAATTCCTACATAAACATTATTCGACCTTCTACACAATGAGCAACCAGTAGTGATGTCGCAAACATAACATTTTCGGTTCGAGAACATCGGACGCGAACTTCAATCAAATGTTCGCGAACGGCCGAACCCGGCGAACCGCTATAGACTTCAATGGGCAGGAGAATTTTAAAACCCACAGGGACTCTTTCTGGCCACAATAGTGATGGGAAAGTTGTTTCAAGGAGACTAACACCTGGACTGTGGCATGCCGGAGGGGGATCCATGGCAAAAGTCCCATGGAAAATTACATAGTTGATGCAGAGTCTGGTTTTAAGCCATAAAGGGCATAAATCACCTAACATTCCTAAATTGTTTGGCAAAACATGCTTTAAAACATCAGGTATGATGTTGTATCGATCAGGTAGTGTAAGGGTTACACCCGCTTCACGGTAACAGACCAATCTCCCCATTTAATGCACCGCAAACAACCACAAACAGTCCATTTGCACAACCACAAACTCCCCATTTGCACAAGGTTGGATACCAAGCTAGCCATGTCCCGTTCCTTGTCCTCACTGATGTCATTGAAGGTCTCTTCCTCCACCCAGCCACCAAGGGTCCCCGAAAGGTGACAACAAGTCCCCTGGGATGCCTGCTGTGTTTGGTCTTCCACCTCCTCAAAGCCACCTTCCTCCTCCGACTCCTCTTCTTCAAACTCCCAGAGTCTGGGGGCTTCCACTGCGCAGCATGGAAGATTATACACAGGTCAAAGTCTGGGGGCTTCCACTGCCCAGCATGGAATATTATACACAGGTCAGAGTCTGGGGGCTTCCACTGCACAGCATGGAACATTATACACAGGTCAGTGTCTGGGGGCTTCCACTGCCCAGCATGGAATATTATACACAGGTCAGAGTCTGGGCGCTTCCACTGCACAGCATGGAAGATTATACACGTTGCCTCTGCCTGCGTTATTATAAGGTGTGTACTGTTAAGTAGTACTATTCCTATCGGTTTAATCCCTGTTACGTCCAATATTAGGGGACGTGTATATGGCATGGATTTTTGGAGAACAGGGAGATGGAAAAAGATGCTTGGTCGAACCTCCTATTTCAAATTTGGGGCACTGCACGTGCAATCTAAGGTGCCACCAGATAGGAGAGGTTTATTAAGTTGTAATACTCATTCCTATCAGTTTAATACCTGTTACGTTACCTATCAGGGGACGTGTATATGGCATGGATTTTTGGAACAGGGAGATGGAAAAATATGCTTGGTTCGACCTCCTACTTCGAATTTGGGGCACTGTACGTGCAATCTAAGGTGCCACCAGATAGGAGTGGTGTATTAAGTTGTACTATTCATTCCTATCAGTTCAATACCTGTTCCGTCACCTATCTTTCCTCCCAATAGCACATTCTATATGTCATCAACCGGCCTGTGTGTATTTAGAGAACCACTCTTTAAGGCCCTTAACCTGGGACAAGGTGGCTTGGCTATCAGAATTGCCTCAGAGCCTTAAAAACTTGCCAAACCCTCTAATCAGACACTCACTATCATACTTGAAATGGGCCAAGAAACACACGGGTTTGTTCCCTGGATCCACCCAAATGATCCCAATTCTTGACCACCCTCAGGCCCCGAAACACATGAGCACAACATCACAACACTGGTGGAGGTCAAGGAAACTAGATAGACTGGGAGACTGCTTAGTAAAGGGCCAGATGCTCACCTATGAGGAACTGAGGGACAAGCATGAGCTACAGCTATCAGAACATTACAATTACTGTAGGCTGAGGCATTTCACACACTCCCTGACCCAGAAACAGGGGACATCGGTCTTAAATTGGTTCTCCAAAATTTGTAAAGATAAATCTCTATCAAGGGGGATCATTGGGTTGCTTTACAAATATAAAACATTTGTTACTGGTTGAAGCGACACTGGGGGAAGAACCGGAGTGGGGGGGCAAAACCGGAGGCAAAATCATCCCAGGAAAGGAGAGGTCGCTTACTGAAGCCTGCCCTATGGTAACCCAAGGGTGATTTCCCAGGTTAGATATTGTAAATAATAAGCTAATACTGCTGGAGGGATGATAGCTAATAGGACTTTGGTGTTTCCTGCAGATATACTCTTTTCTATTGTCTGTTTTACAATGTTTTAGGTATCTCTTAAATTGCAATCACAGTAAAAAATAAGAAAAATGATTAACCTAAAAAGTAAAAATAAGAAGGAATAGCCAGCTAACTTTCACAAAATGTCTCTATTGTAAATATGTATTTTTGCACAACGGTTATGCAAGACTGTTCAAAAATGCTTTATTTTTCATTACATGCTGTACGCCTTCTAAAATAAAATAATTTAAATGCAAAAATTAGGTATTGTTGCAGCAACCAGAAAAATTGATGTTAGTTTGCCAGGTAGAAAGTGCCCTAAAACATTGCGTCTTGAACCCTAGTTGGTGGTGGATAAGTCACGCAACTCATCCGGCATTCAGGGATAAAATACAGCAGCGTGAGGACCATTATTAGCTCAAGGCAGCTCATCTATCAGGCCTTTTTTAATCGAATGTATCGCCCACTGTCAGTCCCTTCGGGATCCATCCCTTATTCATCTTAATAAAGGTGAGGTAATCTAGACTTTTTTGACCTAGGCGACTTCTCTTATCAGTGACAAAACCTCCTGCTGCACTGAAGGTCCTTTCTGACAGGACACTTGAAGCGGGACAGGACCGAAGTTCTATGGCAAATTGGGATAGCTCAGGCCACAGGGCAAGTGTGCACACCCAGTAGTCAAGGGGTTCATCGCTCCTCATAGTGTTGATATCTGTAGTTATTGCGAGGTAGTCTGGTACCTGACGGTCGAGTCGTTCTCTGAGGGTGGACCCCGAAGGGCTGTGGCGATGCATAGGACTTAAAAAGCTCTGCATGTCCTCCATCAACAACAAGTCTGTAAAGCGTCCTCTCCTTGCCGGCGTGGTCGTGGGAGGAGGAGGATTATGTTCACCTCTTCCGCTGATAGATTGCCTTTGTGCTGTTACATCACCCTTAAACGCTGTGTAAAGCATACTTGTTAATTTATTTTGGTAGTGCTACATCCTTTTCGACTTGTGGTAATTCGGTAACATTTCAGGCACTTTCTGCTTATACCGGGGGTCTAGTAGCGTGGACACCCAGTACAGGTCGTTCTCCTTCATCCTTTTTATACGAGGGTCTTTTAACAGGCAGGACAGCATGAAAGACCCCATTTGCAAAAGGTTGGATGCCGAGCTAGTCATGTCCCGTTCCTCGTCCTCAGTGATCTCACTGAAGGAATGTTCTTACCCCTAGCCACGTACATCACCACTGGTACCAGATAGGGGACAACGAGCACCCTGGGATGCCTGTTGTGGTTGGTCTTCCTCCTCTTCCTCAAAGCCACATTCCTCCTCTGACTCCTCTTCCTCACAATCCTCTTCCAGCGTTGCCGCAGGTCCAGCAAGCGATGCTGATAAGGCTGTTTCTGGTGGTGATGGTGACCACAACTCTTCCTCTTCAAGCTCATCTACGGCCTGATCCAGCACTCTTCGCAGGGCACGCTCCAGGAAGAAAACAAATAGTATGATGTTGCTGATGGTGCCCTGGGTGCGACTGACCAGGTTTGTCACCTCCTCAAAAGGACGCATAAGCCTACAGGCATTGCGCATGAGCGTCCAGTAACGTGGCAAAAAAATCCCCAGCTCCGCAGAGGCTCTCCTAGCACCCCGGTCATACAAATACTCGTTAACGGCCTTTTCTTGTTGGAGCAGGCGGTCGAACATTAGGAGTGTTGAATTCCAATGTGTCGGACTGTCAAAAAATTAAGCGCCTCGCTGGCATGTTGTTTCTCCGCTGGATATCTGTAAAGTGCGCCATGGCCGTGCCGGAACGCCTGAAATGGGCACACACCTTCCTGGCCTGCTTCAGGACGTCCTGTAATCCTGGGTGCTTATGCACAAAGCGTTGTACAATCAGATTACACACATGTGCCATGCACGGCACATGTATCAACTTGCCCAAATTTAATGCTGCCAACAAATTTCTTCCGTTGTCACAAACCACTTTGCCGATCTCCAGTTGGTGCGGAGTCGCCACTGATCCACATGTGCGTTCAGAGTGGACAGGAGTGCTGGTCCGGTTTGACTCTCTGCTTTCAGGGAAGTCATCCCCAAGACGGCGTGACACTGACGTATCCGGGATGTGGAATAGTACCTGTGGAGCTGGGGGGGGGGGCGTTGATGTGGAGCAAGACATAGCAGCAGCAGAAGAGGACTCGGCCGAGGAGGTTATGGAAGAGGATGGAGTCGGAGGAGTAGAGGAGGTGGCAGCAGGCCTACCTGCAAGTCATGGCGGTGTCACCAACTCCTCTGCAGAGCCACGTATTCCATGCTTGGCAGCCGTCACCAGGTTTACCCAATGCGCAGTGTAGGTGATATACCTGCCCTGACAATGCTTTGCACAAGAGGTACCGTGGTCAGATGGACCCTTGCCCCAACACTGTGTGCCAGAGATGCCATTACTTCCTTTTGCACAATCGAGTACAGGTTGGGGATTGCCTTTTGTGCAAAGAAATTTCGGCCGGGTACCTTCCACTGCAGTGTCACAATAGCTACAAATTGTTTGAACGCCTCAGACTCCGCCAGCTTGCATGGTAAAAGCTGGCGGGCTAAGAGTTCAGACAAGCCAGCTGTCAGTTGCCGGGCAAGGGGGTGACTTTGTGACATTGGCTTCTTACGCTCAAACATGTCCTTGACAGAGACCTGACTGTGGGCAGATGAGCAGGGACTGCTCAGGGCGAGACACAGAGTGGCGGATGGTTGAGAGGGGGCAAGCAGGCAGCAGTGGTTGACGTGGCTGAAGATGCTGGACCAGGAGGAGGATGGCGGCTTTGACTTTGTGTGCTGCTTGTACTCATGTGTTGATCCCATAGGCTTTTGTGATGTGACATCATGTGCCTTCGCAAAGAAGTTTTACCTAGGTGGGTGTTGGACTTCCCACGACTCAGTTTCTTTTGGCACAGGTTGCAAATGGCATCACTGTTGTCACAGGCAGACACCCGAAATAATTGCCACACTGCTGAGCTCTGCAATGACGGCATTCTGGTGGTGGCAAAAGCATGCGTTGACTGGCGTGCTGTCTGGCTGTCTCCGGGTGCCGATGCATGCTGTCTGACTGTGCCACTAGTTACTTTCGACGACCTCCCGCTGCTTCCAATTCGTCTCCTCCTCCTCTCTGTCTCCCCATCTGAACTTTCCTCCTGTTCTTCTCTTATAGCGGGCACTCATGTGACATCCACGGACGCATCGACATCATCAACCGCTTCACTTGTATCTGACAACTCAAAAAAGGAAGCAGCACCGGGTACAACATCATCATCAGACCGTACGTCCATGTGTGTAATGCTGCCTGACTGGGACATATCCCTGTTATCTACATCCTCTGGCACTAATGTTTGTGCATCACTCATTTCTTCCAACGGATCTGTAAATAACTCTGCTGACGGATCAAGTGAAGCGGCTGTGGTGCTAGTGTTGGTGGTGGCGGCAGGCGGGCGAGTGGTATCTGGAGAGGTGCCCGAAGCTAAGCTGGAGGAGGATGGTGCGTCTAGGTTCCGAGCGGAAGCTGTAGAAGATTGGGTGTCCTGTGTTAGCCAGTCAACCATGTCCTCAGAACTGTTCAAATTCAGGGTACGTTGCCTCTGAACACTGGGCATTATTCTAGGGCCAAAGGGAATCACAGCACCACGACCACAACGGACCCTGCTGGGTGGCCTGCATCTGTCATTTTTTTTACGATTAGTGGTACTATGCGTGCAAGCTACGGTGACACCAGATATGAGTGTCACTGCGCACTGGCAAAAGTTGGCAGACTAGATGCAATAGGCCTCACACACACACCTTTAGACAGGCTACTGATATTCAATCGATTACAGTAAAAAAAGGGTTGTTTGATTTCACTGCACACTACAGTTGCACTAGATATGAGTGTCACTGTGCACTTGCAAAAGTTGGCAGACTAGATGCAATAGGCCTCACACACACACACCTTTAGGTAGGCTACTGATATTCAATCGATTACAGTAAAAAAAGGGTTGTTTGATTTCACTGCACAGTACGGTTGCACTAGATATGAGTGTCACTGTGCACTGGCAAAAGTTGGCAGACTAGATGCAATAGGCCTCACACACACGCCTGTAGGCAGGCTACTGATATTCAATCGATTACAGTAAAAAAAAGGGTTGTTTTATTTCACTGCACACTACAGTTGCACTAGATATGAGTGTCACTGCGCACTGGCAAAAGTTGGCAGACTAGATGCAATAGGCCTCACACACACGCCTGTAGGCAGGCTACTGATATTCAATCGATTACAGTAAAAAAAAGGGTTGTTTTATTTCACTGCACACTACGGTTGCACTAGATATGAGTGTCACTGCGCACTGGCAAAAGTTGGCAGACTAGATGCAATAGGCCTCACACTCACCTTTAGGCAGGCTACTGATATTCAATCGATTACAGTAAATAAAGGGATGTTTGATTTCACTGCACACTACGGTTGCACTAGATATGAGTGTCACTGCGCACTGGCAAAAGTTGGCAGACTAGATGCAATAGGCCTCACACACACACCTTTAGACAGGCTACTGATATTCAATCGATTACAGTAAAAAAAGGGTTGTTTGATTTCACTGCACACTACAGTTGCACTAGATATGAGTGTCACTGTGCACTTGCAAAAGTTGGCAGACTAGATGCAATAGGCCTCACACACACACACCTTTAGGCAGGCTACTGATATTCAATCGATTACAGTAAAAAAAAGGGTTGTTTTATTTCACTGCACACTACAGTTGCACTAGATATGAGTGTCACTGCGCACTGGCAAAAGTTGGCAGACTAGATGCAATAGGCCTCACACACACGCCTGTAGGCAGGCTACTGATATTCAATCGATTACAGTAAAAAAAAGGGTTGTTTTATTTCACTGCACACTACGGTTGCACTAGATATGAGTGTCACTGCGCACTGGCAAAAGTTGGCAGACTAGATGCAATAGGCCTCACACTCACCTTTAGGCAGGCTACTGATATTCAATCGATTACAGTAAATAAAGGGATGTTTGATTTCACTGCACACTACAGTTGCACTAGATATGAGTGTCACTGCGCACTGGCAAAAGTTGGCAGACTAGATGCAATAGGCCTCACACACACGCCTTTAGGCAGGCTTCTGATATTCAATCGATTACAGTAAAAAAAGGGTTGTTTGATTTCACTGCACACTACGGTGGCACTAGATATGAGTGTCACTGCGCACTGGCAAAAGTTGGCAGACTAGATGCAATAGGCCTCACACACACGCCTTTAGGCAGGCTACTGATATTCAATCGATTACAGTAAAAAAAGGGTTGTTTGATTTCACTGCACAGTACGGTTGCACTAGATATGAGTGTCACTGTGCACTGGCAAAAGTTGGCAGACTAGATGCAATAGGCCTCACACACACGCCTGTAGGCAGGCTACTGATATTCAATCGATTACAGTAAAAAAAAGGGTTGTATTATTTCACTGCACACTACGGTTGCACTAGATATGAGTGTCACTGCGCACTGGCAAAAGTTGGCAGACTAGATGCAATAGGCCTCACACACACGCCTTTAGGCAGGCTTCTGATATTCAATCGATTACATTAAAAAAAGGGTTGTTTTATTTCACTGCACATTAGGGTAGCACTAGATATGAGTGTCACTGCGCACTGGCAAAAGTTGGCAGACTAGATGCAATAGGCCTTACACTCACCTTTAGGCAGGCTACTGATATTCAATCGATTACAGTAAAAAAAGGGTTGTTTGATTTTACTGCACACTACGGTTGCACTAGATATGAGTGTCACTGCGCACTGGCAAAAGTTGGCAGACTACATGCAATAGGCCTCACACACACGCCTTTAGGCAGGCTACTGATATTCAATCGATTTCAGTAAAAAAAAGGGTTGTTTGATTTCACTGCACACTACGATGGCACTATATATGAGTGCCACTGCGCACTGGCAAAAGTTGGCAGACTAGATGCAATAGGCCTCACACACACACACCTTTAGGTAGGCTACTGATATTCAATCGATTACAGTAAAAAAAGGGTTGTTTGATTTCACTGCACAGTACGGTTGCACTAGATATGAGTGTCACTGTGCACTGGCAAAAGTTGGCAGACTAGATGCAATAGGCCTCACACACAGACCTGTAGGCAGGCTACTGATATTCAATCGATTACAGTAAAAAAAAGGGTTGTTTTATTTCACTGCACACTACGGTTGCACTAGATATGAGTGTCACTGCGCACTGGCAAAAGTTGGCAGACTAGATGCAATAGGCCTCTAACACACGCCTTTAGGCAGGCTACTGATATTCAATCGATTACAGTGAAAAAAGGATTGTTTTATTTCACTGCACACTACAGTTGCACTAGATATGAGTGTCACTGCGCACTGGCAAAAGTTGGCAGACTAGATGCAATAGGCCTCACACACACGCCTTTAGGCAGGCTTCTGATATTCAATCGATTACAGTAAAAAAAAGGGTTGTTTGATTTCACTGCACACTACGGTGGCACTAGATATGAGTGTCACTGCGCACTGGCAAAAGTTGGCAGACTAGATGCAATAGGCCTCACACACACGCCTGTAGGCAGGCTACTGATATTCAATCGATTACAGTAAAAAAAAGGGTTGTTTTATTTCACTGCACACTACGGTTGCACTAGATATGAGTGTCACTGTGCACTGGCAAAAGTTGGCAGACTAGATGCAATAGGCCTCACACACACGCCTTTAGGCAGGCTTCTGATATTCAATCGATTACAGTAAAAAAAAAAGGGTTGTTTGATTTCACTGCACACTACGGTTGCACTAGATATGAGTGTCACTGTGCACTGGCAAAAGTTGGCAGACTAGATGCAATAGGCCTCACACACACACCTGTAGGCAGGCTACTGATATTCAATCGATTACAGTAAAAAAAAGGGTTGTTTTATTTCACTGCACACTACGGTTGCACTAGATATGAGTGTCACTGCGCACTGGCAAAAGTTGGCAGACTAGAAGCAATAGGTCTCACACTCACCTTTAGGCAGGCTACTGATATTCAATCGATTACAGTAAATAAAGGGTTGTTTTATTTCAATGCACACTACAGTGGCACTAGATATGAGTGTCACTGCGCACTGGCAAAAGTTGGCAGACTAGATGCAATAGGCCTCACACACACGCCTGTAGGCAGGCTACTGATATTCAATCGATTACAGTAAAAAAAAGGGTTGTTTTATTTCACTGCACACTACGGTTGCACTAGATATGAGTGTCACTGCGCACTGGCAAAAGTTGGCAGACTAGATGCAATAGGCCTCACACTCACCTTTAGGCAGGCTACTGATATTCAATCGATTACAGTAAATAAAGGGTTGTTTGATTTCACTGCACACTACAGTTGCACTAGATATGAGTGTCACTGCGCACTGGCAAAAGTTGGCAGACTAGATGCAATAGGCCTCACAAACACTCCTTTAGGCAGGCTACTGATATTCAATCGATTACAGTAAAAAAAGGGTTGTTTGATTTCACTGCACACTACGGTGGCACTAGATATGAGTGTCACTGCGCACTGGCAAAAGTTGGCAGACTAGATGCAATAGGCCTCACACACACGCCTTTAGGCAGGCTACTGATATTCAATCGATTACAGTAAAAAAACGGTTGTTTTATTTCACTGCACACTACAGTGGCACTAGATATGAGTTTCACTGTGCACTGGCAAAAGTTGGCAGACTAGATGCAATAGGCCTCACACTCACCTTTAGGCAGGCTACTGATATTCAATCGATTACAGTAAAAAAAGGGTTGTTTGATTTCACTGCACACTACGGTTGCACTAGATAGGAGTGTCACTGCGCACTGGCAAAAGTTGGCAGACTAGATGCAATAGGCCTCACACACACGCCTTTAGGCAGACTACTGATATTCAATCGATTACAGTAAAAAAGAGGGTTGTTTTATTTCACTGCACACTACGGTGGCACTAGATATGAGTGCACTGGCAAAAGTTGTCAGACTAGATGCAATAGGCCTCACACACACGCTAGCAGGCTGGCATATGCAATTAGATTACACAGAAAAAAGTAATAAGATAAACAAAAAAATCCTCAATGATAACAAATAGGGGCGGACTGAAAAGCGCATATGTTTGCCATTCGCTGCGAACGCGAACATGTGAAAATCGCCGCGAATAGTTCTCCGGCGAACTGTTCGGGACATCACTAGCAACCAATATAAAAAAGAAGGCGCAGCCATTATACTAGACAAAAATGTCATGTTCTCTCTGGATAATAAACCCCAGAGGTAACTATATTATTCTTGTGGGGAAAACATTAGATGTCCCAATCACTCAGTAGCAACATAGGAAAGCTAAATCTGCTAGACATATGGTTAGAAAAATATTTATTATATAGGGCGTATACGTTTTACTCCCATACACATAAGAACTACTCCAGAATAGACTATCTATTGATAGACTCCTCTGTAATGGGCTGCAATAGTGCAGTGGAGAGTGCCCCCAGTACTTGGTCAGACAACTACATTGTGAAAGCCTCAGTTAATCTAGATCATAATCTTCAACCCCAATTCACATGGAGGATTAATGAGTTGCTCCTAACCATCCCAACACTTCAAGACAAAATCTCTAAGGAATTGGATCTCTTTTTTGATACTAATCTAATCCCAGATACGGAGATTGTGTGGGTTTGGGCTTCACATAATGCCTACATTAGAGGCATATGTATACAATTAGCGGCAAGAACCAAAAGAGAACAGAAACTCAGGGAGATTAAATTGGTGGAGGAAATTAGTGGGCTTGAATTAACCAACCAGAGGAATCCATCACACAAAATTAGAAAACAGATTAAAAAACTAAGGGTAGGCATTTTGACAGAAAGCATGGAGAAAGCCATGAGAAAGACCCAACATAAATATTTTCCTAAAGCAAACAAGCAGGACTCTATGCTGGCATGAAAACTTAATGCGAAATACACACAAAACAAAGTTTACCAAATTAAGACCTCTTCAGGTAAAGTTAGTGCAAGTCCAATGAAAATTCAAGATACCTTCACCAATTTCTTTACAAAATTATGTCCTCGGCGGTCAAATCAAAATGATATATGAAATCCTTCTTGTGTTCCTGCGATCTTCCTGCTCTGACAGTACAGAGTTTGAAACTCTGAACTCTAAAATTAGCCAAGATGAAATAAAGAAAGGAATTCAAGGTATGAAAATAGGCAAGGCTCCTGGCCCTGATGGCTTTTCCAATATGCATTATAAAACATTTCTGGAACAAATAACCCCCCATTTAGCTAAACTGTATAACTCCATACTTGAAGGGCAATAAATTCCCCCAGAAAGGAACCTTGCAGAAATGGTCCTATTCCCAAAAGAAGGCATGGACGCCCTGGACGTGAAAAAGTATACACCCATATATTTACTAAATGAGGATATTAAACTTCTGGCCAATGTCATGGCTGACTGCATCACAAAATTCCTACCAAGGTGAATACACAAAGACCAAGTGGGCTTCATTCCCCTAGACAGGCCAGAGAAAATATTAGAAAGGTTATAAATATAATTCACCAGACCAAAAGTTCTAAAACTCCAATACGCCTACTTGCCCTTGATGTTGAGAAGGCATTTGATTCACTGGAATGGCCCTATCTTCGAGTAGTCCTAGGTAAATTCGGATTCAGCAGTCAATTCACAAATTTGATCGAGACATACTATAAATATCCCTTGGCCGACCTAAAACTACCAGGTCCAAAAAAGCTAACAATTAATATCTGCAGGAGCACAAGGCAAGGATGCCCTCTTTCCCCTACTCCTTACTATGGCAATGGAGCCTCTGGCCCAGTGGCTCAGTGGTCATAATGGAGGCTTGGAACCTGGAAAGGAGACCCTCTATTTCTAGATGAGTAACCGCTCTGACAAGGTTAAATTATATGTATATTTATGTGAACTAAGTTGTTAATATTTGTTTTGCTTGAAATTGTTTCATTTAATTTAGGTGAACCAAATGGGTTATGCAATCACTACGAACAAGATAACGTAGTCATACAAATTCAGTTTACTTTAATAGAAATTTAACAAAAAAGAAAAAGACAGTAAGATGTACTTAGATAATGTCAATATTACAAATAATCACTGTTTAAACCTCAGATAGAAAAAGGAAAAGATGGAGGAGACAGATAAAAAAAAACAACTTATAGACCATGACCTCTAAGACTTGAAAAGTAACTAGCGGACTAGAAAGGGATTGTCTCTGAGTTACTACTTCTTGGAATAAGCAAAATCTAAACAATAAAAAATAAATATGCTGAACCCGTTGTTAGGCAGGTTGTGTGAGTAAACAACATACCTAATTTGTCTATATCTTATATTATAGGTTTATGATTTATCAGAAAGTGCCAAGAGCACTTACAGACAGAAATATCACTGCATATAGACATTGCTGTACATATAGTATAAAGCATCTTCAGGCAGCCTTCTTCCCACTAAAAATGTGCTGCATTATTACTGTGCCTCCTGTGACTAGGCAGAAACACACCCCTGCCCACAACTCTATTACCATATGTATCTCTAGCTAGGGGTCCTAGTGAGGCCACATCAATAGCAACAATAAGACAAAGATTCATGTGTCTGTCACCCTCATTAAGATACTGTGACATGATTGAGCATGATGGTGATTATATCAATTAAATAAAACATATTATTATATTATTTTGCTTTTCCTACAAAGAATATGGAGAATAGTCCATCCTGAGTCACATAAGTATTCGAAGACAGGAAGCTATGCGTCCATTGTATGTATCAGCAGTTAAAAGTCCTCTACAAAATATATACAATACAAGCAGAAGAGTGGTGTCTAAGAATTCAATGGACAAAATCCTCAACTAGAAAAAATGGAATTGAAGCATGCATAAACAAAACACTTAAACTTTCAATGGTACTTGCAATGGCAAAATATTTGTATACTTTAAACAATTGATATAGTCCGATTAATACGAATAAATGTAAAGTTATGCATATGTGAAGAGAAAATTGCCATGCAATTTATATTCTTAATGGAGCAAATCTCAGGGTATCAGATATTGAAAGGGATTTACGAGTACTTGCGGACAACCACCTATGTAACAGTACTCAATGCCAAGCAGCAGCTGCAAAGGCAAATAAAATATTAGTATGTATTAAGAAGGGTAGGGAAGCAAACAGTGAACACCATTGCATTGAGCATGATTACATCTTTTTTAAAGAATATGAAACAACCACAATTCTGCCTAGAGAAGGCCTTCCTCTAAAATCAGTTACCTGTAGAGGGCATTCGTCAGAAAGGCAAGTAAGAACAGCAATTTTCAGTACTGACACAGATTTTCAGGCAGACTTTGCCATTCAATAACATAGTCAAAGCACAGACACAATCCAACACGCTAATGCCCTTTTCCAATCTAAAAGATCTTGAGCAAGTCTTTCATGCAGAATTGGCAAATATTGCAAGATTCAGATGTGTTAAGCTGGTAGACACTTGCATCAAAAGACTCACAGCTGTCATTATAGCCAATGGTTGTTGAATTGAGTATTGACTTGAGTACTTATGCAACCAACATATGTGTGTGCTTTTTTTGTTTGTTTTGTGTCACAATTAAAACTATTTTGTAAAAGAGGACAAGCTCTAAAAAGACATAAAGAGAAACACATTTCATAATAAAATCAGGAGGTAAATAAAATAAGATATATATTTCAAGAGACGTGGTATATTAAGTAATATCCTCCTTAAAATGTGTTCAAGAAAGCTTTAGGGACTTAAAACACTTCCAAATTCTAGAAAGAAAAAAAAAGTAGTAACAGCTTTTAGAATGAACCTATTTTGTTTGAGTACCAACCTTTGTGCCAAGTATGAAAAGGTATTACCCACCACCAGCGAGAAGAGCTAGAACATTATCTGTTGTAGGACAAGATACTAATATATATATATATATAGTATCTCACAAAAGTGAGTACACCCCACACATTTTTGTAAATATTTTATTATATCTTTTCATGTTACAACAATGAAGAAATTACACTCTGCTACAATGTAAAGTAGTAGTAAGTGTACAGCCTGTTAATAACCCAACACACAGTCCTTCATGTCTAAACTGTTGGCAACAAAAGTGAGTACACCCCGAAGTGGAAATTTCCAAACTGGACCTAATGTGTCAATATTTTGTGTGGCCCCCATTATTTTCCAGCACTGCCTTAACCCTCATGGGCATGGAGTTCACCAGAGCTTCACAGCTTGCCACTGGAGTCCTCTTACACTCCTCCATGATGACATCTTGGAGACCTTGCACTTCCCCACCTTTCATTTGAGGATGCTCAATAGGGTTTAGGTCTGGAGAAATGCTTGGCCAGTCCATCATCTTTACCTTCAGCTTCTTTATCATGTTGGAATACTGCCCTGGGGCCCAGTCTCCAAAGGCAGGGGATCATGCTCTGCTTCAGTATGTTACAGTACATTTTGGCATTCATGGTTCCCTCAATGAACTGTAGCTCCCCAGTGCCGGCAGCACTCATGCAGGCCCAGACCATGACACTCCCACCACCATGCATGACTGTAGGCAGACACACTTGACTTTATACTCCTCACCTGGTTGCCGCTACACACGCTTGACACCATCTGAACCAAATAAGTTTATCTTGGTTTCATTGGACCACAGGACATGGTTCCAGTAATCCATGTCCTTAGTCTGCTTGTCTTCAGCAAACTGTTTGCAGGCTTTCTTGTGCATCATCTTTAGAAGAGGCTTCCTACTGGAACGATATCCATGCAGACCAATTTGATGCAGTGTGCGGCGTATGGTCTGAGCACTGGCAGGCTGACCCCCACCCCTTCAACCTCTGCAGCAATGCTGGCAGCACTCATACGTCTATTTCCCAAAGACAATCTCTGGATATGATGCTGAGCAAGTGCACTCAACTTCTTTGGTCGATCATGGGGAGGCCTAATCTGAGTGGAACCTCTCCTGTGAAACCACTGTATGGTCTTGCCCACCATGCTGCAGCTCAGTTTCAGGGTCTTTGCAATCTTCTTATAGCCTAGGCCATTTTTATGTAGAACAACAATTCATTTTTTCAGATCCTCAGAGACTTCTTTGCCATGAGGTGCCATGTTGATCTTCCAGTGACCAGTATGAGAGAGTGTGAGAGTGATAACACCAAAATTAAAACACACCTGCTCCCCATTCACACCAGAGACCTTGTTATGCTAACAAAACCCTCCTTCATCACTGATTTGTTGTGGTGAATGAGCTTGTGTACTTCAATGAAGCTTTGTGCTATACCATGTAGGGTCAAACACCAATCTCAGGTCATGGTAAATAGATGGAAGAAGGATGAAGTGGAGGCAGTCATAGATTTTATTTTCCTGAGCTCCAATATCTCTCCAGATGGTGAATGTAGGCATGAAATTAAACAATGTTTGCTTCTGGGGAGGAAAGCTATGACAAGTCTGGGCAAGCTAATACAATGTAAAGATATTAAATTATCTAGCAAAGTCTGCCATGCTAGAACCACAATATTTACATAGTAACACAGTGATCTGAGAGCTGGGCTATTATCTGACAATAAAACAATAATCTCAAACCTTCCATAAAACTATGGTAAGTGGTTTCTGACATGCTATTGCAATCATTTTCTTCCTCATATGGCTCCAAGGCTTCTTAAACTATTTAAATGACCACTGTGGCTATTTATTCCATACAGTCTTTTTTGATAACAAAACTTTATAATTGGCAAGATGTTTTTAGAAAGCAAAAAACAAAACAATGTAACATTTTAGACTTTTATATACAGTTGATCTTTACTGTGAAGCTCATTTTCTTTTTCTCAACTAAGTCTACTGAGGCCATTTGACTTTTAGTGGGAATCATTCATCTAATTATAAAATCAAATCTAAGTGAAACCAAATGTAAAAGATGTAAATGTAAGGAATTCTATTGATTAGCCGACTTCTAGAAGTTTTAATAGTGTGCTAGATGTGATCATTTGGATTGTCTCTATTTTTCACTATACAACATTTTGTTGGTTGTTTGGAAATTCATGAGCATTTTTTCACTTTAGTTTTTAGTTTTCATTTATGCAGTTGAAACAGATTCATTTTTCATATACCTTTAGTTAGCAGCTAAAAGCAAAAAGCCTTTCTTCAAAATACTTTTGAAACTTGCAGATAAAAAAAAATGCTGGATGTTGTAATTCTGAGCATTCTGGGCATTCTTTTGTTAAGAGCACGATTTCAAGTGACACACCTAAAATCCACATAAAAGTCTTATTTGCCAGACATTTGAATTCATTGAAATATAATATTTCTCAGGCGACTGTTCTTGAAAAGTTTATATTTCAAAATCTATCTATGTTTCTTTTTAAGCAAGTATATTATGTAGTGCACACAAATAAATCTGTCATAATATATTAGCATATGCTACATTTTCTACATTTGTAAGAATATGTTCTAATATTCATTTTAAAAATAGTTTTCAAAAGTTTTATTTATTCTGTACTTTATTAGGACTGTTATGATTTTATTATTGTAACTGTTACTTTAATGTATATTTTCATTAAATTAATAAAAACATATGATTAACAAAGTTTATCAGCCTTTCCACAGGTTCTTCAAGGTACAGTTTTAAATAACTCCAAATACAAACTAAACGATTGCTCAAAGTATAAGTTTGTTGTGCTATATTATGTAAAGGATCACAAACATTGGCCTCCATTTAATTGCAAGCTCGCAACTCAATCGCAGAATGCCATATGTCTGAGGGTGTGTTGCGGGCTCCCATTCGTCTCCAATTGCAATGCTATTAAATTGACCAAGGGTTCGAGTTACAAGCTGAAATCTCAAGCCCATAAAGCCTGTTTTCACCTGGAATGCTACCGGGTATCCGATCCAATGAAATGCACCAAAATCAGTCAAGGCCGTAAGTTGCGATCCCGTCACAGGTCAATTAACCCATAGGAAGCGGAGAACACCAATTAATGCAATGGGAACCAGTTTAAATGACTGTGAAAACCGTAATTCTTTGACTGTGCTATAGTTGAGAAAGTCAACCCACAGGTCTAGGCGAGTGCCAGAGAGAGAAATAGAGAGTGTTAGAGAGAGAGATAGAGAGTGCTAGAGAGAGAAACAACAGAAGAGGAAGAGAGTTAAGAGAGGAGGAGAGGGAGGAGAGGGAGAAGAGGAGAGAGGGAGGGGAACAACGGAGGAGGAGAGTGAGGAGAGGAGGAGAGTGAGGAGAGAGAGAGAGGGAAACACCTGAGGAGGAGAGTGAGGAGAGGAAGAGAGATAGAGGTATGGAGAGATGGAAAGGAGGCCACAGGCCAGGGAGGGAGTACAGGTGGAGGAGAGCAGGGGCCTGATCCCGGGGGGGGGGGGAGGTAAAGGGGATGAGGGGCCAGCCACAGGGAAAGAACAGAAAGGCCAGGAATGTCAGGCCCAGTTGGCACGGCAACAGGTTATGCCAAAGCAGAGGGCCCACAATTATAGCAAAGAGGAGACAGAAACCCACCTCAGGGAAGTCCAAGCCCACCATATCATCATTCATGGTGGTAGGGATGTGAGGTCTGGTGATAAGATACATGCCTGAAATGAGGTGATTGCAGCTTTGGCTTCATTAGGGGTTTGCAAACTGTGATGTCCGGTCAGTTAAACACCAATATGACTGCCGGATGAAGGTGAAGAAGAAGATGACACTGGAGGCCAGAGAAGCCCAGGGGACTGGTGGTGGCCCACCACTCAACATCACATAGTGTGGATTGGAGCAGACTATCAAGTAGTCTTTGAAGCCAGCAGTAGTAGTGGGCCTTCCAGGACAGTTGGACACTGGCTATCAGGAAACCCTGCAAAGTGAGTATTAAATGCACCATCGCACCCTCATATGCACACACATGAACCCCACACACATAGATAACTGGCATACTAGCACTGTAAGATTTCTGGTTCTTCCTACAGATATATGGGGCATTAATTACCATGTAAATATTATAACATATTATATTATCATCATATTATCATCCTAATTGTTATCAATGACATGTCAGTACAATAACTATAGTTAAAAAGTATTCTGAATAGCAGTTGACAATGCAGTTTGTGTTAGTGTTATGTTTCCTGGTGGTTCAATCACATATAATAGTGGTCAAACTCCGAATCACCGTAGCTCGCGAAGGGACGCAATTTGGTCCGCAAATGCGGACCCTCTCGAAGCGAGGGACCGCATTTGCTGAAGGTGGAGGCTTTAAGGCGCATGACTTTGAAACAACACAACCCTGCATAATCCTTAACTCGCAGCACTTTGTCCTATGCCTCAAAACACTAACAACACAACTCTGCATTGTTAACTCGCAGCACTTTCCCTACGGCGCTTCAAAACACCACCCACAATCCTTAACTTGCAGCACTTACTCCTACGGCGCCACATACCACCGGACAAAACACGCAGCACTTAGCCAATCAAACACACGGGACTTAGCCTACAAACACGCAAACACATGATGACCGTGAGACTTCGTAAAAAAAATTACGACTCCAAATACGAGTCGTAACACTTGGAAAAACTGAAACGCGAGTCGTAAAAATACGAACTTGCCGGCCTAGACTCGCCAACTAAAACACACTAAAAACACACTAAATATACCCCCAAAAATGACAAACACATCACAGAGAGCATGGGACAACAGCCAGGACATCTGTAAATGAGCTGGAACGAGAATTTAACTCGATTTAGACGATTTTCGACAGTCAAAGATCGCCTAAACAAGGAAAAAAATGGCCGCCGCAAAAAATTAAAACGAGGCTACACGACTGTGAAGCGCCCAAAACATAGACAGACACATAGCAGTTTGACAAGGCATGTGCGAGGTACTAAAACCGACTTTTACTAAAGACGCAAAATTCTTCTGACGCACGTAACACATATAATATCGCCGCCATTTTACGACAATTTACACAATAACGCATCTGAAATGTCGGCTTTCCCGCCTAAAATAACGGTTCTGGCTCGCTCACGCAGTCTATATCTAGGGCACACTTGCCACACTGCTGAAACTTTCTCCTCGGGTGATGACAATCTGACTGGATATTTTCTGCTGATGGAAAATCCAAAGATATTGTTAGAGCTTCAGGATATTGATTGCTGGTTATTTATTATAAATAGGTAAAGTATACTAATTAATTCATTATTTATTAATTAAAAAAAAATATTAATCCAAAAAACAATATTACATTACTCCATTTTGCAATACCTGAACTTTATCAAGATATTAATCATTAACAATTTCAAATATGTTTATTAATTGATTAATTAATTTTTAAAGGAAATTAATTAACTAATTATTAATTCAATAAAAAAATAACATTGACACTACATTTACTTTATGATTACATTATTGATTTACTCTTTATAATATATTTAGTCATTGATTAATTAGTAATGTTCATTCATTAATTAATAATTAATTAGTCATAATAAGAAAGTTAATAAAAATGGACCAGAAAATATGTATATTTCACACTGGACTTACATTTTGTGGTTGATGCTCAACTATTAATATTAATTTATTACTTCATTAATCAATAAGATTACAAATTTTCATTAATTAATTATTAATTAGTCATAATAACAAATTTAGTAAAAAAGGGATTAAAAAAGATGTATATCTCACAGTGGACTTACATTTCGTGGTTGCTGCTCAAGTATTAATGTTCATTAATTACTTCATTGATCATTCATAGAACAATTTTTTTTTTAAATGCCTTAAAACATATGTACATTTTGCACTGCACTTACATTTCACTGTTGCTGCTTAATTATTACATTGCTGTTATATTTATGTTTTCAGCCTTCATTATTAATGCACTTATTTTGCTGTGTTGATGCTTAATTATTTAATTAGTCATTTATTTAAAAAAATTAAATGTGCTAAAATGCATCACAAAATAGGTAGATTTTACAGTCTAATCATATATATCTGTTGCTGCTCATTGTATCAAAGGAATAGGATCCTCAAACCGCTTAAATATTTAGATCACTTTATTACATTTTATAGTGCACTTAGTTATATTTTGCATGTATGCCAATTAAACATCATACTAACATTAACAATGCTTTTTATTTTATTTCACAGATTGATCATCTGGCCACCTGACTACACAGAGTGACGTTTGCAGCATTTGATCTGCAATAAGATCACCTTTACAGGTATATCATTTAATGATGCTGTTTTTTACTACAAGATGATTAACAGCCCTAGTAAATTGACATTCGCCAAATTCAATACGGCTCTATATAACCAAAGAGCATATTTTTATTATAGAAGTTGCCTGTTAGTGAACTTCTATCCAAAAGCAAGGTCTTCAGTAAATAAAACACTTGTGATGTCTGCAGTATTTCAGTTGATATCACATCTAATTGACAGGTATCATTATTGATGACATTCTTTATAAAAGCTGGATTAACACAGCCTTATTAAATTGCAAGTTGTCCTATTAAATAGAGCTCTATATAAGCACACAGCATATTATTTAACACAACTTCTTACTTAGTGAAGACCTTGCTTTTGGATAGAAGTTAACTAACTAAAAACTTTCATAACCAAAATATGCTCTGTGGTTATATAGAGCCCTATTCAATTCGTTAAATCGCAATTTAATAAGTCTCTAAGTATTTTTTCATCAACATTATTCACAGTTTGTCATTCATTAAAAAATACATATATGAAAAAATATTTATCTTTACATGAATGAGAATTACACTTCAGAAGTTTTTTCATGTCAATCTATAGTTTGCAAATAGCTCTTACGCTTTGCCCTTCTTTAGGAACACATGATTACCAGTTTATGGTTTTGCAGTCATGACACTTTCAGATTATTTGATTAATGGATATTAATTTATTAATTACTTCATAATTCACTATAACGAGAGAGACAGAGAGAGAGACAGAGAGAGACAGAGAGAGACAGACATACAGAGATAGACAGACACACACACACACAGAGAGAGACACAGAGAGACAAAGAGAGAGAGAGACACACATAGAGAGAGAGAGACACAGAGAGAAACACAGAGAGAGAGAGACACACACAGACACAGAGACACAGAGAGATACACAGATACACACACACACAGAGAGAGACACACACAGAGATACACACAAAGAGACACAAACAGAGACATACACACAGATAGAGACACACACAAAGAGACACACACACACAGAGACACACACACAGACACACACACACGCACACAGACACAGACAGACACACACACACACACACAGACACAGAGAGAGACACAGAGAGACAAAGAGAGAGAGAGACACACATAGAGAGAGAGAGAGAGACAGAGAGAGAGACACAGAGAGAAACACACAGAGAGAGAGACACACACACACACAGACACACACACACAGAGAGAGACACACACAGAGACACACACACAGAGACACAAACAGAGACATACACACAGAGAGAGACACACACAGAGACACACACACAAAGAGACACACACACACACATACAGGGAGTGCAGAATTATTAGGCAAGTTGTATTTTTGAGGATTAATTTTATTATTGAACAACAACCATGTTCTCAATGAACCCAAAAAACTCATTAATATCAAAGCTGAATATTTTTGGAAGTCGTTTTTAGTTTGTTTTTAGTTTTAGCTATTTTAGGGGGATATCTGTGTGTGCAGGTGACTATTACTGTGCATAATTATTAGGCAACTTAACAAAAAACAAATATATACCCATTTAAATTATTTATTTTTACCAGTGAAACCAATATAACATCTCAACTTTCACAAATATACATTTCTGACATTCAAAAACAAAACAAAAACAAATCAGTGACCAATATAGCCACCTTTCTTTGCAAGGACACTCAAAAGCCTACCATCCATGGATTCTGTCAGTGTTTTGATCTGTTCACCATCAACATTGCGTGCAGCAGCAACCACAGCCTCCCAGACACTGTTCAGAGAGGTGTACTGTTTTCCCTCCTTGTAAATCTCACATTTGATGATGGATCACAGGTTCTCAATGGGGTTCAGATCAGGTGAACAAGGAGGCCATGTCATTAGATTTTCTTCTTTTATACCCTTTCTTGCCAGCCACGCTGTGGAGTACTTGGACGTGTGTGATGGAGCATTGTCCTGCATGAAAATCATGTTTTTCTTGAAGGATGCAGACTTCTTCCTGTACCACTGCTTGAAGAAGATGTCTTCCAGGAACTGGCAGTAGGACTGGGAGTTGAGCTTGACTCCATCCTCAACCCGAAAAGGCCCCACAAGCTCATCTTTGATGATACCAGCCCAAACCAGTACTCCACCTCCACCTTGCTGGCGTCTGAGTCGGACTGGAGCTCTCTGCCCTTTACCAATCCAGCCACAGGCCCATCCATCTGGCCCATCAAGACTCACTCTCATTTCATCAGTCCATAAAACCTTAGAAAAATCAGTCTTGAGATATTTCTTGGCCCAGTCTTGACGTTTCAGCTTGTGTGTCTTGTTCAGTGGTGGTCGTCTTTCAGCCTTTCTTACCTTGGCCATGTCTCTGAGTATTGCACACCTTGTGCTTTTGGGCACTCCAGTGATGTTGCAGCTCTGAAATATGGCCAAACTGGTGGCAAGTGGCATCGTGGCAGCTGCACGCTTGACTTTTCTCAGTTCATGGGCAGTTATTTTGCGCCTTGGTTTTTCCACATGCTTCTTGCGACCCTGTTGACTATTTTGAATGAAACGCTTGATTGTTCGATGATCACGCTTCAGAAGCTTTGCAATTTTAAGAGTGCTGCATCCCTCTGCAAGATATCTCACTATTTTTGACTTTTCTGAGCCTGTCAAGACCTTCTTTTGACCCATTTTGCCAAAGGAAAGGAAGTTGCCTAATAATTATGCACACCTGATATAGGGTGTTGATGTCATTAGACCACACCCCTTCTCATTACAGAGATGCACATCACCTAATATGCTTAATTGGTAGTAGGCTTTCGAGCCTATACAGCTTGGAGTAAGACAACATGCATAAAGAGGATGATGTGGTCAAAATACTCATTTGCCTAATAATTCTGTGCTCCCTGTAGAGACACAGACAGAGACACAGACACACACAGACACACACAGACACACACACACAGAGACACACACATAGAGACACACACGCAGACGCAGACACACACAGACACAAACACACATACACACAGAGATACAGACAGAGACACACACACACACAGAGACACACACAGAGACACACATAAACACAGAGACAGACACACAGAGACACACAGACACACACAGAGACACAGAGAGACAGACAGAGACAGATTACCAATACATTTTTTAGAAATATATAACAGGTTAAAAAATATGTAATTCTTACACTTCTATTTCCAATAACAGATTACAATGGCGGACAACGCAGAAGATAAGAAATAATATCACAGAAGAATGGCAAGGGAAAGGAAGCAGAAATGGAGAGATGCATAGACCCCTGAGACTTCACAACGTTTAAGATAAGAAGATCGACAGAGACTTCTAAATAAAAGAAAAATGGCTAAAAAAGCACAAAATTAGTCTTCTGGAGCTTCAAAGAAAAGAAAAAGTAAACAAAAAAAATGTCTCTAAAACATTCACTAATGACCCAATATTGCCTCCTGACACCAATGTTTATAGAGATGACACCAATGTAGATATAGAAAGTTGTACTGAGATCTATATTGAGGAAGCTCATGATAGTCCTTTATTTAGAACACTAACAGTAGACACTTATTATTGTGGATTATTGAATGTGGTTTGTCAGTTTTGAGGGGCCTATCATATTCTGAAAGAAAGACCAACTGATAGAGAGTTTATTAGTTGCTGTCAGAAAGGAAAGGTAAGTCTTCCAGAAAGACACACATTTCCAGAATATTTAGAAAGTATAATGAGTGATCCTACATTTCCAAATTACACCAATTTTAAGAAAAACATTCAGTCTTATAACAGTGCAATTTCATTTGCTTCAATGGGTGCAACATTAGCCGAAAATGTCCCAGGACATGGTCCTTACTGTTTTAAAGTCCAAGGACAAATATACCACCGGACTTCACATTTACACCCAGAATCAGGAGAACAAATGAAATTTGCAGTTATATGTCCTTGATACAATGAATGCTGTTGAACAATGAATGATGCTACCTGAAAATAAATAATGCTTACCCATAGTCTTTGAACAGCTTGATAACATTATGGCCAACAACCCATATAGTAAAGCATACAACAAATTAGCTGAGGTTAAAAAAGAACAACTGGCACATGTGCAAAGACATCAATTGCCAATGCCAAGAGTATATATGGTTCTCAAAAGAGATCACCCTACTGATCAAAGACAGTATAATTTACCAACAGCAAATGAGGTTGCCATGGTATTTAAAAATGATGATGGGGAACCACCATTTGAGCGGGATATTAGAATATATCCACGCAGTCAAGAAAAACTTTTTATAAATATAAATATTTTAAGTAGTAATTTGGATCCAATGACATATCCCATTTTCTTTACAAATGGGGACCCAGGATGGCAACCAAAATTACAATTGCAAAGTTATCCCAATAGTAAAGTTTGTGTTAGAAACAATATTTCCATGCTGGAATATACAGTGGCACAAACTGCTGTTCAAGCTCATTTTAATCCTATTTTATGTGGGGGCAAACTCACACAACAATGGATTATTGATTCCTATATACAAGTCGAAGCAAATAATCTAAATTTTGTCACATTTCAACAAAACAAACTTTGAGTAGAACAATATTGTGGATTGATAGATTATGTCGCTGAATTGGCTACAAACAGAGACATTCCTGCTGGACGAGCAATGATTTTGCCTTCCTCTTTCCAAGGATCTCCTCGCAATATGCAAGAAAGATACAATGATGCCATGGCTATTGTCACTAAATTTGGCAAACCTGATTTATTCATTACATTCACATGTAATCCACAATGGCCAGAGATCAAAGAACATTTACAGCTTGGACAAAATACTTCTGACCGTTCAGATTTGGTGGCAAGAGTATTCAAAATAAAACTAAATACATTAATTCATGATATAACTAAAGCAGACTTATTTGGGAATACTTTTAATCTTGCAAGAAAAAGATAATTTGAATATGGCAGACAGAGTGGATTCAGTAATTACTGCTGAACTGCCACATCCAGAGAAAGATTCCAAACTGAGATTGTAACTCATAGAATGATACATGGTCCATGTGGAGATATCAATCCAAATTCACCATGAATGAAAAATAAAAAATGCATAAAAGAGTTTCCAAAACTATTTCAAATGCAGAATTATGCTAATTGTGATGGATACCCTTTGTATAAAAAAAGAGAAGGACAAACAGCTCTTATCCATGGCCAAAAGGTTGAAAATGGATATGTGATTCCATACAATCCACATTTGCTGATGAAGTACAATGCACATATCAATGTGGAAGCTTGCACTTCTATCAAATACATCAAATATGTGAATATATATATTGTAACAGAGCGCCCCCTTCTGACGGGGTTCGTGTCCTGCTCTTTCACGTTTTTAGGGAGGAAAACACAGTAGGCTTGTCAGAGGCTTAATTTTACGGCTGTTTATTTGTAAGCACCAACAGAAAGAAAAATAGTGCTTATCCTCAGCAATGAAATAAAAATCTACATAAACGGGCTTACTATAACCAGGAACACCCTGACTATCCCTGAGACCGCTTCTCGGCCTGCAGGTATAATGATACAGTCCACAGTATAAGCTCTCTGCTTTAATCTTGTATCTCTTGAGGACTTGTCCTCTTCTTTCTGTGTCAATAGTGGGAGAAGCATAGGGCCCACCCTTCTCTCCCTTATGCTTCACCCCAGGGACCCTTGTCACCCTCTTGTGATGAGGGACTATTACGCTCTCTCAAAGCACTCTTCTCCCTGGGGCATTTGTACTCCTTATCTTCATATGGTGAAAACAACATGCATTTGTCACCAACCTTTTTATCCCTTATTGCATCCGGCTTCTTAGGAATGGGTCTTCAGATAAATCCTTACACAGTGGATTATCTTCTATAGCACAGCAGTCTTCTCTGTGAGCAATCTCTGAAATGCAGCAGCCTTCTCTGTGAATGCGCTTTGTGGCACAAATCCTCTGCAGCAAGCAGTCTCCTCTGTAAATGCCATTTGTGGCACAAATCCTACACACAGCTCAAAACTCACAGCTCACAGCTCACAGCTCTTAGGCCCATGCCTAAGTGAGAGAGATTCCACCCCATCTCTCTGCTGCTCTTAAAGGCAGTTCACAGCTGGGCTTCCATTAGCCTCTGATAACTGCCTGGAGTTAACTCTTTCCATTCTTAGGGGAGAAGTCTTAGAGAGCTCTCTTGTGACCCATGGTGGCCCTCCATCACAATATATATATATATATATATATATATATATATATATATATATATATATATATATATATATATATACACTGTTCAAAAAATTAAAGGGAACACTTAAACAACACAATGTAACTCCAAGTCAATCACACTTCTGTAAAATCAAACTGTCCACTTAGGAAGCAACACTGAGTGACAAACAATTTCACATGCTGTTGTGCAAATGGGATAGACAACAGGTGGAAATTATGGGCAATTAGCAAGACACCCCCAATAAAGGAGTAATTCTGCAGGTGGTGACCACAGACCACTTCTCAGTTCCTATGCTTTCTGGCTGATGTTTTGGTCACTTTTTAATGCTGGTGGTGCTTTCACTCTAGTGGTAGCATGAGACAAAGTCTACAACCCACACAAGTGGCTCAGGTAGTGCAGCTCATCCAGGATAGCACATCAATGTGAGCTGTGGCAAGGAGGTTTGCAGTGTCTGTCAGTGTAGTGTCCAGAGCATGGAGGCGCTACCAGGAGACAGGCCAGTACATTGGGAGATGTAGAGGAGGCCGTATGAGGGCAACAACCCAGCAGCAGGACCGCTACCTCCACCTTTGTGCAAGGAGGAACAGGAAGAGCACTGCCAGAGCCCTGCAAAATGACCTCCAGCAGGTCACAAATGTGCATGTGTCTGCTCAAACGGTCAGAAACAGACTCCATGAGGGTGGTATGAGGGCCCGACATCCACCGGTGGGGGTTGTGCTTACAGCCCAACACCGTGCAGTATGTTTGGCATTTGCCAGAGAACACCAAGATTGGCAAATTTGCCACTGGCGCCCTGTGCTCTTCACAGATGAAAGTAGGTTCACACTGAGCACATGTGACAGACGTGACAGGGTCTGGAGACGCTGTGGAGAACGTTCTGCTGCCTGCAACATCATCCAGCATGACTGGTATGGCAGTGGATCAGTAATGGTGTGGGTGGCATTTCTTTGGGGGGCCACACAGCCCTCCATGTGCTCACCAGAGGTAGCCTGACTGCCAATAGGTACCGAGATGAGATCCTCAGACCCCTTGTGAGAACATATGCTAGTGTGGTTGGCCCTGGGTTCCTCCTAATGCAAGACAATGCTAGACCTCATGTGGCTAGAGTGTATCAGTAGCTCCTGCAAGACAAAGGCATTGATGCTATGGACTGGCCCGCCCGTTCCCCAGACTTGAATCCAATTGAGCACATCTGGAACATCATGTCTCGCTCCATCCACCAACATCACATTGCACCACAGACTGTCCAGGAGTTGGCAGATGCTTTAGTCCAGGTCTTGGAGGAGATCCCTCAGGAGACCATCCCCCACCACATCAGGAGCATGCCCAGGCATTGTAGGGAGGTCATACAGGCACGTGGAGGCCACACACACTACTGAGCCTCATGTTGACTTGTTTTAAGGACATTACATCAAAGTTGGATAAGCCTGTAGTGTGTTTTTCCACATTCATAATGGGGGTGACTCCAAATCCAGACCTCCATGGGCTGAAAAATGTGATTTCCATTTTTTTATTTTTGTGTGATTTTGTTGTCAGCACATTCAACTATGTAAAGAACAAAGTATTTCATAAGAATATGTAATTCATTCAGATCTAGGATGTGTTATTTTAGTGTTCCCTTTATTTTTTTGAGCAGTGTGTATATATATATATATATATATATATATATATATATATATATTGTAACAGGGCACCCCCTTCTGGCGGGGTTTGCGTCCTGTTTTCTTTCACATTTGTACAGAGAGGAAGACACATCAGGCTTGTCCAAAGTTGAGTTTTACTGCTATTTTATTTGTTAGCATAAACAGAACAAAAAACAGTGCTTATCTTCAGCAATAAAATAAATCCTACATAAACGTGCTTACTATACTCAGGAACACCCTAACTATATCCGGTCAGCTTCTCTGCTCCGGAGAGTGCCACCTTGTGGCCAAATTGCAAACAGTCTCTTATTTGTGTTATATCGCCACCTTGTGGCCAGGAACCAAACAGTCTCTTATATTTGTTATATCGCCACCTTGTGGCCAGGAAACAAACAGTCTCTTGATGCTTTTTCCTCTACAGCTTCTTGTCAATAGTGGGTGAAGCATATGGCCCTTGTCACCCTCTTGTAATGAGGGACTCTTACTCTCACTCTCAATGCACTCTTCTTCTCCCTGGGACCTTTGTAATCCTTCTCTGGATACAATGAGAATAACATGCATTGGCACCAATCTTTTATCCCTTATTGCATCCGGCTTCTTAGGGATGGGGTCTTTAGATAATCCTTGCTCAGTGGAATATCCCCGATACCACAGAAGTCTCCTCTGTGAACACCCTCTGGAATATAATAGTCTTCCTGACTGTCTCGCTCCAGCACAAATCCTAGCTCTCAGGATCCCCGCAGCTGAGCTGTCCAGGGCTTTCACACACAGCTCACGGCTCTTAGGCCCAAGCCTAAGTGAGAGAGACTCCACCCATCTCTCTGCTGCTTTTAAAGGCAGTTCACAGCTGGGCTTCCATTTAGCCACTGATAATTGCCTAGAATTAACTCCTTTCATTCTCAGGGGAGAAGTCTTACAGAGCTCTCTTGTGACCCCTAATGGCACTCCATCACATATCCTCCCCCTCAGCTCAACACCATGTAGTTGAGCTACATGAGCCGAGAGGCCGTAAACGCTCACTTGTAACTTTATCTTCCTCTTCTCTTCTCGTTTAAGGGGCTCATCTTCATAGGGCATAATATTCTCTGGTGCAACTATGCAGTATGGGCTTGGGTCTTGCTCTATTCTCTTGAGCTCAACAGCACGCATACTTCCATGTGCCAGGAGAACTTTCCCTTCTTCAATTGATCCATCAACTTTGACGAAGCAAGGCTTGAGATACCCCTCGAATAGACTACCATGGATTTCGTCCACCGCATCATCTATGGGGAACACACTGTCTTGTTCGCCACATGGCACCTCTGGACCTGGTTGGATACTGACAGTATCTCCAAACCACACCTTTAGGTTGTTACACACAACTCTGTTCCTCCGGATCTTCTCATCTAGGCAAGTGTCATCTGTACGACCTTTGTACGCAGTTTTCTGTCTTTTCTTTCTTTTCAGAAGAACAGGTTTTCCTTGGTACAACAGAAGCTCATCCTTCTGGACCGGAGTCATCGACATCACTTTCTCTTCATTGCTTTGTTTTTCTTCAATTTCTTTTAATAGGACCTGCAGTTCAGATAATTCTGCAGAGAGCGATTTGGTTGTATCATTTCTCTCACAACCGGTTTCTTTTACATAATCTCTATAACGATTTGCCTTGAGTTCCTTACTCTTATGTTTTCATTCTTCCAATTCTTTTTGTGCTTTCTGGGCAGTAGGTTTGTCCTCCTCATCAATGGGTTTCTGTTCAGGTTTACGCTCTTTGACTTCAACGGCCTTGACAGAGGGACGTGAAATTCTCGGCGACCGTCTTAATGTCCGGCCTATGCTTTCCCCTGCTTCAGGCTCCTCAGCTTCTGCAACTGCGGAAGCCACAAATAATGCGTCACCTCTCTTCCTCTTGCTGGAGGTCCTGATTGTCATTTCCTTCCCTTCTGTTCCACTGTTTTCATCTTCAGGCACTAACTTAGATCTAGGTTTACTTTTTAAACCTGGAGCTTGCTTCTCTGATTTTGAAGACTTCTCTACTTCTGGAGTTGCAGCTCCATCCTCTGTCAATTGAGACTCAACTACTGAGTTTGCTCTGTCAGTCTGCTTGCTCTCGTTGGGAAGTAATTTATCTTTATGTTTATTTTTTTAAATACTTGTTTTCTTCTCAGTTTCAGAAGATTTTTCCGCGTCAAGTAATTTTGTCTCCTTTTTTGTTGATGTTTCAGGTTGCTGCTCTGTATCACACTGATCCGCTATGGTTGGTGAAACCTTTGTTTCCCTGCTTTCTTTTGGCTGATCTATCACAGCTGACTCCTTAGTTTGCTTTGCACCACTCTCAACTTTACTAGATACTTCTTTGACTACACTCGCTCTCTCTTTATTAGAGACAGAAATAATGTCTCTCTTTTTCTCTGTCTCTTCATCCTTGGCACTGGTTTTGTTTGAATCGGTCTTACGCAGCTCTTCTTTTATAAGTACTTTTTGGTTTGATTTTTCAAGAGATGAAGTAATGTGATCATTTCCAAGATCTGGGGATTTTTCTAAATTCTCTGAGCTTGAAAGCTTACTGTTCTCTTTGAGGTTATGTAGACTTTGGTTTACGTCACTCTCTAAGAGATCTTTCAGATTTTTCACAGTCTCTTCCATAGCAAGCAATTGTTCTTTTAGGTAAAGGATTTCTTTTGTCATTACCTCCTTCCCAGAGATTCTCTGTTCATAAAGCCGTAACTGGTTGTCCTTCTCAATTAATTGCGTCTTCAGAGACTCCATTGTGGCTGCGTGCGTCTTACTTTGCGCCTCATTCTCAGTGTCCAGATTCTGGCATTTAGCAATTAGATCAAGGATGGTTGCATCCCGTTCTTGCACTTTAACTGCCAATTCTGATTTTTCCTTTTTTAGCTCCTCGGATGTGGCCAAACTTGATTGAAGACCTTTCTCCAGAGTCTCAACAGCTTGGTTTAAAGAGTTTAATTTTTGTTCATTTGTGGATTTGTACTCATTAAACACATTAAGAGTTGACTCTCTCTCACTAATCACCTTATTGTGCTCTTCCATTAACTGAACCATCTGCTGGGCCTTGCTCTCCAGTTTTCTGGTGAACTTTGTTAGCTTGTCCTCAGTTTGCTTCAATATACTGCTTAGATTGTCCACTTGGTGGTTGAGTCCAGCTATGTTTTGTCTTGATGACTCTTCATTTATTTGCATGTCTTCAATCACCTGCTCCTTCTGCCTCTTCTCATCTTCCACCCGATATTGGAGTCCCTCAAGCTCCTTGTCCTTTTGCGTTAATACTGTTTTCAGCTTGGAGATTTCCAGTTTCAATGTGGTTATTTGACAAATCAGCTGCTCCTCTTGAGTTTGAGCCACTTGGTCTTGTCTCTCCTTCTGTACAGTGTTCTCTGAAAGGGATGTCTGCAGATTGGTAATTATTCCCTGTAGCTGCAGTTTCTCAGAATCAAACCGGGCTCTCTGGGTTTCTAGTTCTGCATTGGTGGAGCTCTTCTCTTGTTCTAGCTTGGTGATCTGTACTTGGAGGGCTGTACACCTAGCAGTGATTTCAGCTACTTCCTGGGTCAATCCTTCCATCTTCAGGATGTCCCCCATGTTTTCCAGCTTAGACTTGGGAGGATTCTTCCTCTGCTCCCAAATTGGCATCAGTTTCTCATTCCTGTAGGACACTCTGTAGTCCTCAAATGCAGGCATCCTCCGCCATTCAGGAATATAGTCTTGCATCATCTTTACCTCTCGCTGGTCTGGTTTGGTATGACACATCTCCATGCTCTGCGTCATATGTCCTGTCTGGGACAGTGTGTACTCCTTGAGTTTTTCTGCATTGCGGTCAGCCCGTTTCTTTTCTCTGTTATAAGCAGCTTCCACTTCTCTGAACTGTTTTTTTATCATCTCTAAGTCAGATGCACTTTGCGAGCAGCTGGCCTTTTCCACTTGAAGTGAAGACTCAAGGTCCAGGATCCGCAACTGGATAACTTCAGAGTTAAACTTAGACTCCCGATGGGCTGCTCTTTCCGATTTGATATCTTCTTCCAGTCTTTTTACTCTGTGTGCTGCTGTCTCCAGTTCCAGAATCAGTCTCTCCTCTTTCTCACGACTGTATTCCAGCTCACTCTTCTGACGTGAGAAGTTATCCATGCAGACATTTTTCTCTGCTTCCATTTCATGTAGCTGCTTGTGCAACTCTTGAACCTTCCTGTTTTGGGACTGGATAACAGATTCCATTTCTTTCTTCATCTCCCGCTCTCTCATCTGAAGCTCCTTAATCTTGACTTTAAATTGTCCTTGGAGCCTTAAAGAATGCTGTTTCTCCTCCTCTAAGGCCATTCTGTCTGCACTGGCAGGCTCTTTTGCTTTCTCAGCAATATCTGTTACTGTCTCTGCAGTTTCTTTTGTGCATTCTGCATTCTCATCAGCAGCTCCTGCTGTCTCTGTGGCGGCTCCTGCCGTCTGTGGCGGCTCCTGCCGTCTCTGTGGCGGCTCCTCTGTCAGCCCGCCAGTTCCTTGCTTGTCTATCTTTGACAATATCAAATGACTTCTCAACGCCAAGCTCCAATGGGGTGTCCATAATATTTGGATGGAAATCTCTCCTTGTCATGCCAGTTGCACCTTTCTCGTGTGGTTGAAGTATAGGAGCACTTCTCCGGCTAGCTTGTTGCACCCCCAGCGCCTTTATGCTGGCTGTAAAGTACGCCTTCTGTTCATTCTGGGAGTCTTTCCTCATCCTCTCATCAGGGAACCCGTACACTGGCCTGTGGTAGAGATGGGCATGCTCTTCTTTGGTATTCCATCTTCTATTATCTGATTTTTCCCACAGACAGGTAGGGGACTGTCCAAATTGTGAGACTTCCCCTCGGTACTGTAACTTCTCCTTATTACCACTCAGGTTCTCTTTGTTCTTATATTTCTGGGTACTGATTCTTTGTGTTCTGACATCCCGGGTAACTCCAACTCTGGCAAGGATCTCAGCTTTGAGGTCATCATAATTTTCTTTCTTTTCTTCATTCAAGCTCAGATAAGCTTTCTGAGCTTCGCCCGTCAAATACGGGGCAATGAGGCTGGCCCAGTACCGTTTGTGCCACGCCTCCCTAATGGCTGTTCTCTCAAAAATTGTGAGGTATATGATCACCTCATCATCCTCTGTCAGCTCCCAAAGAATTTCATTGGCTCTAGCTCTGGCCGAATCTTTTCTATATTTGTCCAGTATAGCTTCATTCTGGGCTAACTGGATGGCCCACTTTCTAGTGAACTCTTGATGAGCAGCTGTGGCCTCTCTCATGCAGATTGTTTCCTCCTCTGCTTGTCGCTGCTGTTCCTGCTGTTGCTGCTGCAGTTGCTGCTGTTGCTGCTGGTGCTGCTGGTTCTGCTGTTGCTGCTGTTGCAGCAAGGCCTTCAGTATATCCTCCATCACTGTACTGTACTGTGGGCTGTCTTCTTGCACTCAGACACTTCACGATCCCACTTCTGACACCAGTGTAACAGGGCGCCCCCTTCTGGCGGGGTTTGCGTCCTGTTTTCTTTCACGTTTATACAGGGAGGAAGACACAGCAGGCTTGTCCAAAGTTGAGTTTTACTGCTATTTTATTTGTTAGCATAAACAGAACAAAAAAACAGTGCTTATCTTCAGCAATAAAATAAATCCTACATAAACGTGCTTACTATACTCAGGAACACCCTAACTATATCCGGTCAGCTTCTCTGCTCCGCAGAGTGCCACCTTGTGGCCAAATTGCAAACAGTCTCTTATTTGTGTTATATCGCCACCTTGTGGCCAGGAACCAAACAGTCTCTTATCTTTGTTATATCGCCACCTTGTGGCCAGGAAACAAACAGTCTCTTATCTTTGTTATATCGCCACCTTGTGGCCAGGAAACAAACAGTCTCTTGATGCTTTTTCCTCTACAGCTTCTTGTCAATAGTGGGTGAAGCATATGGCCCTTTTCACCCTCTTGTAATGAGGGACTCTTACTCTCACTCTCAATGCACTCTTCTTCTCCCTGGGACCTTTGTAATCCTTCTCTGGATACAATGAGAATAACATGCATTGGCACCAACCTTTTATCCCTTATTGCATCCGGCTTCTTAGGGATGGGGTCTTTAGATAATCCTTGCTCAGTGGAATATCCCCGATACCACAGAAGTCTCCTCTGTGAACACCCTCTGGAATATAATAGTCTTCCTGACTGTCTCGCTCCAGCACAAATCCCAGCTCTCAGGATCCCCGCAGCTGAGCTGTCCAGGGCTTTCACACACAGCTCACGGCTCTTAGACCCAAGCCTAAGTGAGAGAGACTCCACCCATCTCTCTGCTGCTTTTAAAGGCAGTTCACAGCTGGGCTTCCATTTAGCCACTGATAACTGCCTGGAATTAACTCCTTTCATTCTCAGGGGAGAAGTCTTACAGAGCTCTCTTGTGACCCCTAATGGCACTCCATCACAATATATAGGATATGATGCAGTAACTGTTGTTGTGCAAGGTGCACAAAATGAAAAAGAAAATCCAATTTTACATGACTAACTTTTATCTTATTTAGATGCCCGCTATGTAAGTGCTCCAGAAGCAATGTGGCGTCTTCTCAAATTTGAGATGCATGATCGGTCACATGCTGTGTATCGATTAGCTGTCCATTTGCCACAAAGTAAATTTGTTTGCTTCACTGCAGGCAATGAAACAAATGCTTTAGCACAAAGTGAACATAGAAGAACAACGCTTCCTACTTGGTTTCAATTAAATTGTCAGGACACTCAGGCCAGACAATCTTTATACATTGACATTCGAAATCACTATGTATTCGTAAATGGTGAATGGAGACAACGAAAAAAACATAATTATAAAATTATCCCAAGAATTTATACCGTCATTCCACGAGACATTGAACTTTTCAGTTTAATATTAATTATTTTACATGTTCCCGGTGCACAAAGTTATGAACATTTATGCACAGTCAATGACATAGTTTATGATACTTTCCAGTTAGCTGCAACACGTCAAAATTTTCTGGCAGATGATACAGAATGGGAGGGATTTCTCGAGGAAGCAGCACTATGTCAAATGCCAAAGAAAATGAGAGAACAATTTGCTTTCATTTGCATATTTTGCAATGTACCTGATGCATTTATTTTGTGGGAAACCTTTAAATTACATATGTGCCAATTTTAATCTGTCTGATCCCGGAATTATAGATGAAATTAACTTTGATGAGTATGACACTGACATTGAATCCTAAAAAACACAAGAAATGATTGGAAGCATTTAACGCCATCACAAATGCAATAGAAGATGACATGCTCAAAGAGCATTATTTCTATCTGTATGGCCCAGGTGGATTTGGAAAAACTTATCTATATAATTTGTTGATGAGTTGCATTTGAGCACAGGATCAAATAGCACTGCCATTTGCAACCAATGGAATTGACGCACTTTTGTTAGAAGGTGGTAGAACTGTTCATAGTGGATTTAAACCGCCAGTTCCCATTCTGGAAACATCAGTGTCGGATATTCGAATGAATTCATTACAATAAAAAATTTTCACAAGAGTAAATTAATTATAATAGATGAGGCAATAATTATGTCATGTCATGCCCTGCAATGTATTGATCGATTATTAAAAGAAGATATGGCTAATGATTTGCCTTTTGGTGGAAAGGTGATGTTGTTAGGAGGATATTTTAGGCAAACATTACCTGTGGTGCCACATGGCAATCAGAATGACATTGTCGAAATGTGTATAAAAAGAAGTAAACTGTGGAAAATATTTACACACCTTAAATTAGAAGCAAATATGAGATCTGAAAGCCAAAATCAATTCAATGATTGGCTCATTCAGATTGGAGAAGGAAATCAGCCAAAAATACATAATTTACCTCATGATGCTGTTCAAATTCCACCAGAAATGATTGCATTCCTACATAGATTGCAATCAATAACGAGGATTACTCAGACATTGCAAGCAAAGTCAAATTGACATAAAAAAATATAGATGCCTTGAATTTAAACAACAAAATATTAAAATTAATCAATGCACCCCAAAAAAACTATTACAGTGCAGATTCTGTTCCGGCTGATGACAAAGGTAGTGAAGCAAACTTTACTATGGAATTTATTAATTCTTTAATTCTTTCAAGATGCAATAATCCAGAGGAAATTAAAGTACATGTTGAAGAAAACCCAAGTCAGGGTGATTTATTGGAAGATGGATGCGTTTTTACCAAAAACATTGTGTACTATGAGGTGCTGTAAATATAGAGGACAGTGGTTTCATTTCGATGACAACATTTTATGTTACTCGGACTGATTTTAAGAAACTCTATACAATGGAAAAAAAACATAGAGAACAATGGTTTTACTTCCAGGACAACATTTTTGCTCACTGGGACTCTTTAAATAGGGGACCACTATTTCACTTAGGAAACTTAGAAAAAAAAAAAAAAAGTGGAAAAAGAAGGAAAAAGAACAGTAAACAGTGGTTATACAGATTGGAATATGTTACCTTTTTACATGATTGGCCCCACAAAACAATTAGGTGGCATTTTCTTTAACTTGAAGGTTAAATGTTATTATTTTACGTTACTATTTCACATGTTAAAATTGTATTTTCAAAGTTGTGGAAAGTTGGTTCATTGTATATTGTATATAGTCAAGGATTTATGTTACTACAAGTTTCACCATTTGTTAATACATTGAACTGTATAATTAAATACAGAGTATTGATTCAGGGAGTAATCAGATCGCCAGTTAATGGGGTCAGGAAGGAAGTCTTCTGTTATTCATGGATAACTATCAATTCAAAATGTTAGTATTGTTAAAACAAGTATTCAAGATTGTTTAAAAAACAAGCTGCATGTTATAAACTTTTATATTATGGTTTACAATATGTATTCATGAAAACTTCAGACATTGTTATATTGTTATTCCATATATGACAATTAAAAGAGTTAATATTGAAAAAAAAAATATTCTATACCTGTTGGTGAAATAGAAGTTGAAAGTTACAAAAATAAAAAGGTTTTTTTTTTTTTTTATTTGTAGATAAAATAAAGTTGAAGAATCTCAGACACTCACATTGTGTGGCAAACAGTTTTAACAGCATTAAAATTGTATTGCCCCGTCATTTTTGATGGGCAAGTAGCTAATGTTAATATAAAACAAAACAGTATAAATATCAATTGCAATTGTATATATTTTGTAATGAGTTCCCCTATTACTATCTTCACCATGTTACACCTCACCATTTAAAGCTGTGTCACTTACCACTCCAACCGCTTAAAAGCTATCCCTATCGTTAAATGAGGTATCGCTGTAGATTCACAATGATTATACATCCAAAAGAGAGTACATAGGTGTGCACACTGCAGCAAATGTGGATACAGACTCTGAGGGACTACATGTGCTTGTCATGTACTAGCCTAACCTGGACCATGTCTCATAAGCATGCTAACACCCTTTCCTGAGTATTGGTCACAGATTGGTCAGTCTCACATACTGCACAGCAGATTCAGATGAGCACGTGTCCTAATGAACTGCAGATGGCACACCACATCAGCTATATATATATATATATATATATATATATATATATATATATATATATATATATATATATATATAAGCCATGATCCACAATGATCATGATACAGTTCAATGTTTATCTGCAGGAAGCAATCACCACATCACCACATGTAAATTGGCAAGTACTATTATTAAACTCTAATAAGAAAACAATATATTTCTCAATGAACATATATTGAAATAGATTTTATTAATCTGAAAAATTTGTAGAAAACATAATATAATATATGTCAAAAATAAAAAGCGTTTCATCGCTCTTTTTCCACGGCTTCCTCAGTTAAAATGTAATATCAATTACACTTTGTATGCACATGTTTGCATCACAAACAACCTGTACATTGATTGATTTATAATGTTTGCGATTTATGAACAGCGCTTCTTGCTTTTTATGAGGTATCAATGCTACATATGTGTAATCAATAGCACCTAGCATATTAGGGGCACCTCCTATTCGATGAAAATCTGCTTTCACCCTCAAGATCTCTTCCACATTGTTGGGGAAACTAATGAATCGGGTAGCTTTCAGAACAATAGCACGGAGGCATGTGCTCAGACACGTTAAAAAGCTTGGCTGAGAAATTAGTCCGGCTATGCTCAGGGTGTTCTGGAAAATACGAGATGCAAGGAAGTGTCTTGCGGCTAACATCTGTGTCATCTCTGGGATGGCTCTATTGGTCCATAAGGAAGGCTCACGGTCCTCTCTCAGGACTGCATAGAGCTCCTCAAGACTGACACGGGTTAGCCTAAAACCCTCATACACTTCCCCATCAGTTAAAACCCTCTAATGAGACTCTCTCCATGTATAATTTAAGTGCCTGGACCCTCCTTTCAGGCTCCTGGGCAAGCTTACCAACCTGTGACTGTTGTTGTACTAGGGCCAGCACTTTCAGGTTACCCATTTGTTCAGCAGCCCCTCCCAGTACATCATATGCCTGGTTCTGTGTTTCTGGCCCCCCCTCTGCCACTGGTTACCAGCATCAAGGTCATCCTCCCTGTTTGCAGGTGCCCCTATATCCCCCTGTCTTTGTGCCACTAGAGCTCTGTCCCCACCTGCCCTCCCACCATGATCCTAGGCATATGCTGTGATAATTCCCTTGGCTGACTTGGTTCTGGACCAACATGGATCACATTAGCATGCTCACCCACATTCACTGCCAGCCCACCTCTCTTTTACTCCTCTGCCACTCCTCAATCTCACACCTTTCGCCTTACATCAGGGTCTCCACTCCTCAACAATCGGTACAATAATTCATGTCTCCTCCTGCTCTGTCTCCTCTCATACATATACACAGCAATCACATTATGGGCATCCATGATGGGTCATACTTGCTGATGGCTTGTTGGGGCTGGGGTTATATAGCTTGTTGATTAAAGCACCTGTTAATGTCCAGGTGGATGTCAGGTTAGGAATAACTCACTTGTGTATTTGAGACTTATCTGGCATTACAGCTGATTTCGATTCTAGCTATGGGAATCTGGATCATGTTAATCTAATGAACTTTCCTGCTTTTGTATAGTTTTTGGCAGTTATATTTGAAACCCCTCATGTTTTTGTGTACATTACTTTTAGTTCCCCTGATAAATTATATATGCCACGTGGCAGTGAAATTTGGCCACTATTTGTTGTCCCAATGTAGATGTGATGAGTGAAATATATATAAGATGATCTTTGTATTTTTAGGGTCCACATTAGAGCCCGTGTGAGTGTGAAATGGTTAATATGTCAGCCATTTGCATGTATTTGTGTTGCAATTTAATGAGGATGGGTATCTCATTCCTTTCAGAGTGTTACAGAATGGCTTTTCATATTGGCAAATGCATGACCATAACAACCTATGTGGAAAATAGTATTACATTTTTTGCTATATTTGATAGTTGGGAGTTGTTGTGCATGTAATTGTGATGCCTTCCATTACTTTCTCTATATTTTAAAGTGCATTGGCGTCTTTATATTGTCATTTGCAGAGTTACAAAACTAGTCTGTAAATCCTTTGTGGGTCCTATTTGAAACCAGTAAGCTTTGGGCCGCCATTTGCTTGATTGCAGCTGCGGTCTTGAGCCTTTTTGCAATTCTATAGTGATTAGCGATTTTCACAATTGGAAGTCTTGTGGTCTTGAAAGATCAAAGGCTTTGGGAGGCTGTGTGTTATGGGTTTGCATATCACAAATTTTTTCAGGCCGCAACTCGTAAGGCATTTGGAGCCCGCAAAAAGATGCCAATTGAAATGCAAATTAACTTGCGACCTCACTTACAAGCTACTGGATCGCCCAAAACCACAATTGAGGGAGAGGGGGGAAGAGACACAGAGGGAGGGGGGAGAGACACAGATAGAGGGAGAGGGGGGAAGAGATACAGAGGGATAGGGGGAATAGACACAGAGGGAGAGGGGGGAAGAGACACAAAGGACAGGGAAGAGACACAGAGGGAGAGGAGGGGAAGAGAGACAGAGGGCGAGGGGGGAAGAGACACAGAGGGCGAGGGGGGAAGAGACACAAAGGACAGGGAAGAGACACAGAGGGAGAGGGGGGAAGAGAGACAGAGGGAGAGGGGGGAAGAGACACAGAGGGTGAGGGGGAAGAGACACAGAAGGAGACGGGGGAAGAGACACAAAGAACAGGTGAAGAGACACAGAGGGAGAGGAGGAGAAGAGAGACAGAGGGCGAGGGGGGAAGAGACACAGGGAGGCGGGAACAGACACAGAGGGAGAGTAGGGAAGAGACACAGAGGGAGAGGGGAGGAAGAAACACAGAGGGAGAGGGGAGGAAGAGATACAGAGGGAGGGGGAGGAAGAGACACAGAGGGAGGGGGAGGAAGAGACACAGAGGGAGGGGGGGAAGAGACACAGAGGGAGAAGGGGGAAGAGACACAGAGGGAGAAGGGGGAAGAGACAGAGGGAGAGGGGGGAAGAGACACAGAGGGAGAGGAGGGGAAGAGAGACAGAGGGAGAGGGGAGGAAGAGACACAGAGGGAGAGGGGGAAGAGACAGAGGGAGAGGGGGGTAAGAGACACAGAGGGAGGGAAAGAGACAAAGAGGGAGAGGGGGTAATAGAAACAGAGGGAGAGGGCAAAGAGACACAGAGGGAAAGGTGGGAAGAGACACAGAGGGAGAGGGGAGGAAGAGACACAGAGGGAGAGGGGAGGAAGAGACACAGAGGGAGAGGGGAGGAAGAGACACAGAGGGAGAGGGGAGGAAGAGACACAGAGGGAGAGGGGAGGAAGAGACACAGAGGGAGAGGGGAGGAAGAGACACAGAGGGAGAGGGGGAAGAGACACAGAGGGAGAGGGGGAAGAGACACAGAGGGAGGGCTGAAGAGACACAGAGGGTGAGGGGGGAAGAGACACAGAGGGAGAGGGGGAAAAGAGACACAAAGGACGGGAGAAGAGACACAGAGGGAGAGGAGGGGAAGAGCCACAGGGGGAGGGGGGAAGAGACACAGAGGGCGAGGGGGGAAGAGACACGGGGGGAGGGGGGGAAGAGACACAGAGGGAGAGTTGTGAAGAGACACAGAGGGAGGGGGAAGAGACACAGAGGGAGAGTTGTGAAGAGACACAGAGGGAGAAGAGACAAAGGGAGAGGGGGAAGAGACAAAGGGAGAGGGGGAAGAGACAAAGGGAGAGGGGGAAGAGACAAAGGGAGAGGGGGGAAGAGACACGGGGAAGAGGGGGGGAGACACACAGGGGGAGACAGAGAGAGAGAGGGGGAAGAGACACAGAGGTAGAGGGGGAAAGAGACACAAAGGGAGAGGGGGAAAGAGACACAGGGGGAGAGGGGGGAAAGAAAAACAGGGGGAGGAAAGAGACATGGGGAAGAGGGGGGGAAGAGACACAAGGGAGAGGGGGGAAAGAGACACAGGTAGAGGGGGGAAGAGACACCGGGGGAGAGGGAGGAAAGAAGAAAAGGGGTAATGGGGGGAAGATACACGGGGGAGAGGGGGAAGAGACACAGAGGAAGAGGGGGAAAGAGACACATAGGGAGATGGGGGAAAGAAACACAGGGGGGAAATAGATGCATGGGTGGGAGAGGGGGGAAGAGACACAGGGGGAGAGGGGGGAAAGAGACACGGGGAGGGAGGGGAAAGAGACACAGGGGAGAGGGGTGAAGAGACACAGAGGGAGGGGAAAGAGAGAGACACAGAGGGAGAGGTGGGAAGAGACACAGAGGGAGAGGGGAGAAAGAGACACAGAGGGAGAGGGGAGAAAGAGACACAAAGGGAGAGGGGAGAAAGAGACACAAAGGGAGAGGGGGAAGAGACAGAGGGAGAGGTGGGGAAGAGACACAGGGGAAGTGGGGGGAAAAGGCACAGAGGGAAGGGGGAGAAACACGGGGGGAGACAGAGAGAGAGAGGGGGAAGAGAGAAAGAGGGAGAGGGGGGAAGAGACAAAGAGGGAGTAGGGAGAAAGAGACACATGGTTGGCAAAAGAGATGCATGGGAATGAGAGGGGGGGGAAAGAGACACAGGGGGAGAGGGGGGAAAGAGACACGGGGGAGAGGGGGGAAGAGACACAGGGAGAGGGGGGAAGAGACACCAGGGAGAGGGGGAAGATACATGGGGGAGAGGGGGGGAAGAGACACGGGGGGAAACCAAAGGGGAAAATAGACACAGGGGGGAGAGGGGGAGAAAAAGACAAAGGGGCCTAGGGGGTAAGAGAAACAGGGGGAAAGAGACACAGGGGAGGTGAAACGAGACACAGGAGGGAAAGGTGGGGAAGAGACACAGGGGAGGGATAGGAGGGGGGCAAGAAACACAGGGGAGGCAGAGGAGGGGGGTAAGAGACACAGAGGAGTGAGAGGAGGGGGAAGAGACACAGTGGGAGGGAGAGGAGGGGGAAAGATACACAGGGGAGGGAAATAGGGGGGAAGAGACATGAGGAAGGGGCGACAGACACAGGGAGAGGCAGGACAGGGGGGGAAGAGACACAGGGCAGGGGGGAACAGACACATTTGAGGGAGAGGGGGGAAGAGACACAGGAGGGAAAGAGACATAGGGGAGGGGGTTAGAGACACAGGAGGGAGAGGGTGGTAAAAACACAGGGGGGAAGGAGATACAAGGGAGGTAGAGAAGGGGAAAGGAGACACAAGGGAGGGAGAAGAGGGGGAAATGAGAAACAAGGGAGGAAGTAGACAGGGGGAGAGACTAGCTATGAGCTCCAAAGGCGCTCATTGCGAGGGCCGTGAGGAGCGCCAAAGACGTTCATCGCAAGGACAGTAAAATAGACGGTGGGAGAGGTGGGGGAGGCTCGTAATGAGCGCCAAAGGGGCTCATTGCAAGGCCTGTGATGATCGCCAAAGGCGCTCATTGCAAGGCCCTTGATGAGCGCAGAAGGTGCTTATTGCGAGGCCTGTGATTAGCGCCAAAGGCGCTCATCGCGAGGCCAGTAAAATAGAGGGGGAGAAGCTCCCATTGTGTGGCAAACAGCTTCCCTTTTTTCTTACGTCATTTTTGACGGGCAAGTGGCTAGTTTTCATATGACTTTTTTTTTCTTCAGTTTCTTTAGTTTCATTAAAAGAACTTAATTAAGTGAAAGGATGATTGAGGGAGGAGGGAACAGGAAGAAGTTCAAACTTTTGTTTGCTAATTGGAGAAGATTCACATTGACACCAGACCCTTCCCCCCTTCCCCTCACTGGCCCAGAATCAAACTACCTCACATACACACACCTTTTCCTAATTTATCTTGGATACATTCAGGCTCCAGCATCAAACTGTATATTTTTCACTAATTAAAAACTAGCTCATTGCAAGCCTCTCATGTGGTGTACTTTTGTTCCTCTGAGAGAGAGATATATTTCTATGTATATGTAGTTAAGTAATAATTAATGATTTATTCAATTAATTAAGTAATAATTAAATATTTCTGCAATAAATAAATATACTTTAATTATTTATAATTGATATATGCAGCGAGCAATATGATGAAGAGCTAACAATCTGTTTGTATTTTGCGTCTGCATACAATATACATTGTGAGTGTTAGTTCTCTGCTTATAAAGTGTAATGAATGTTTGAACTGTGCATTCTAAATAGGCTGCGTGCGCAAGGTAAAGCCGTTGGTTTATTGTGTAAAGCGGCATTGTATAGTCGTAATGTTATTAATGTGTTACGCGTCTCGTGAGTATTTCCCGGCTTTTGTAATAGTGTATTTTGTAGGTAGTAGTGTGATGCGTAAAGTGTTTTGCGCGGTCCAGGGTCGTGTAGCCTTGTTTTCATTTTTTTTGACTGCCATTTTTTTCCTCACCTAGTCGATTTTCGCGTGGTGAAAATCGTCTAAATCAAGTGAAATTTGCGTTCCAGCTCACTCACAGACGTCCTGGCTGTTGCCCCATGCTGACTGTGATGTTTTTGTAATTTTCTTAGGTGTAGGTAGTGTGTTTTTTGGGGTTTTTGGTTCGGCCGCTAATCTCGTAATTTTTTGCGGCTCGTATCTTTTTTTTTCTAAGTCCAGCATCTCGTAAATGCTCCGGGTTTAACGGAGCGCATTGCGTAAGTGCTTCGGGTTTAACGGCTCGCCTCGCAAGGCGCGCTTCGGTAGGGTCCGCATTTGGGGTCGGAAAGCCGTAGGGTGCTACTTGCCAGCCCCTTCTTGGCTCCTTGCCAGCAACTGCGGCCTTGCTTCGCGGGCCGCAGGTGCGGTGGGCTCGCTGTGCGAGCCCGCAAGCGTTAGCAACAAACCCGCATGCTGACAACTATATATGTGATATTTAAGTTATTTTCTTCGGTATACACAAGAGAGGTACAAGTGGTTGGGACACGGCAACATAATGGGGCTACACTAGCTTTGCCACATAATTGGTTAACAGAGGAAGTAATCCAAAAGAGGTTGGAAAAAATAAATGTTAATAAAGCCCCGGGTCCTGATGGAATACATCCAAGCGTACTAAGGGAACTGGGTTCTGTAATAGCCAAACCATTATATTTAATTTTTCAAGATTCACTCAACACAGGGTCTCTACCAGATGACTGGAGAAAAGCTGACGTGATACCTATATTTAAAAATGGAGCAAGAGCAAGTCTGGGGAATTATAGACCAGTGAGCCTCACTTCTGTAGTGGGGAAGCTTTTAGAAGGGTTAATAAGGGATAATATACAAAAAATATGTCTATCTGAACAGGATTATAAGTAGGATTCAACATGGATTTATGAGGGATATGTCATGTCAAACAAATCTAATTAGTTTCTATGAGGAGGTGAGTAGGAACCTGGATCAAGACAACTCAGTGGATGTAGTATTTTTGGATTTTGCAAAGGCTTTTGATACAGTGCCACATTGGAGACTATTGTGCAAACTAAGAGATACATAAGTTTCAGTAAATATCTGCTCATGGATTGAGAGCTGGCTAAAAGACAGGAAGCAAAGGGTTGTTGTAAATGGAACATACTCCGATTGGACTAATGTGGTAAGTGGGGTTCCTCAGGGTTCAGTATTAGGTCCTCTCCTTTTTAACATATTTATTAATGACTTAGAGGTAGGATTGGAGTTTGGTGTCTCCATTTTCGCTGACGAATCAGATAGTGATGTGCTTTCCTTTCAAAAGGATTTACATAAAGTAGAGGAATGGGCATCTAAATGGCAGATGAGATTTAATACGAATAAATGTAAAGTTATGCATCTGGGAAGGAAAAATAGCCATGCAATTTATAATCTTAATGAAGCAAATTTAGGTGTATCAGATATTGAAAGGGATTTGGGAGTGCTTGTGTACAACCACCTAGGTAACAGTGCTCAAAGCCAAGCAGCAGCTGCAAAGGCAAATAAAATATTAGCATGTATTAAGAAGGGTATAGAAGCCAGGGAAGCAAATATAATTCTGCCACTATACAAATCTCTAGTACGCCCTCACTTGAAATATGGAGTACAATTTTGGGCACCACTTCATAAAAAGGACATTTTAGAGCTGGAAAAGGTACAGAGGAGGGCAACAAAACTAATAAGGAGAATGGAGGGGCTAAGTTATGAAGAAAGACTAACCAAATTAAACTTATTTTCTGTAGAAAAAAGGCGTCTAAGAGGAGATATGATTACCTTTTATAAATACATCCAGAGTCAGTATAAAGATTTGTCAAGGAAGCTTTTTGTGCCAAGAGGTTTTCAACTGACAAGAGGACATCCCTTGAGGTTAGAAGTAAAAAGATCCCACCTTAAAGAAAGAAAAGGGTTCTTCACAGTAAGGGTGGTTAATCTGTGGAATTCTCTACCAAAGGAGGTGGTGACAGTGGATGCGATAGATTACTTTAAAAGGGGACTGGATTTATTTCTAATTAAAAAGGGAATTCAGGGTTATCGTGTATAATTAGAGAGGCAGTATTGATCCAGGGAGAAGTCTGGTCGCCGGTGTCTGGGATCAGGAGGGAATTACATTTTTTATACAACTAATTAATTAATAGTTAATCTGCATATTGCAGATCAGAGGAGATCTTAAAAGGTTGAACTTGATGGGCTGAAAGTCTTTTTTCAACCTTAAATACTATGGGCCTTATTCTATTATCGGCCGTAGGAGATGCGGGGCCGCAAGGACCGGCCGCAAGCTATTTGCCTATTCTATTCCCTTCCGGCTGGGGATTCCGGCAGGCTTGCGGCCGGCGCCTTGCTATCCCATGCGGCCGCATGCGCCGGAGGAAAGCCTTTGATCTTAAAGGGCCGCAAGAGTTTCCGTCGTAAGAAAATCCTGGTTGCTATTCAATTGCTCTGGGAACCCTCTATGCAAGGCTAAAACCGAGCCGCAGCTTACTTGCAGCAAAAAGGTCCCGCAGGCACACATTTAAGCACATTATAAAGCCATAATAAAGCCATCCTGCCCTCTGAGGAGACTATAAAGTGATTGTAGGTGTTAGCATTAATAGCACAACATTCCCCTACACTCAAATCCGTAAATAAAAATGTTTTTTAATTTATGTCACATATCCATGTAAAAAGTCCAGAGGGCTTGGAGCACCTCAGACCCACCCACGCTGCGGCCGGAAAATAAACAGTTAATGTAATCTCGGATTTGGGCTGATGTGCAAGCTTGAGAGGGGGTTGCTATGAATCCTCATGTCCCCCATTATGATCCCTAGCATTTACAGAGCTTTACAGTGTCGTTTTGAATTTATTTTTGCATTTAAAGATTTCTGAGCTTACGGCCGATTGCAAGATATACGGCCGGCCGTAAGGGGATATCCTTATAATTGAATTGCAAGGTAACGGGAGCCCTGCAAGGAATCGCAGCTTTGCGCCCGATTTACGGCCGATAATAGAATGAGGGCCTATGTAACTATGTAACTATATGATATATATTTATATTTAATTGTGTGGTCCTTTACTGGTGTAAAATATACTGGTATATGAGTGGAGCATAATAATTTAGGACTGTTTAAAAGTAGCTAGGAATCTATCATATTCAAATAGAAAAGTGTAAGACATTAATAATAGAAAAATAATAGCTTACAAAGAGAAAAGTGCTGCAGAAAAAAATCACTTTTCAGCTTTTTCTGCAGAACTTATGGGTTTTAACTTAACTCATTTATGAGGGAAGACATGCACTTCACTTGCCTTGAGGATGCAGTTAAATTAAATAATTTATTAAACAATAATAACATACATTCATATTAATCAAAAAACATTGAGATCACAAGTAGAAATATCTGAAGGATGGAGGACGTCTTAAAAGTAAGAAAAACAGAGCAATAAGTAGTCCATCAATTACCTTCTATTGATTCTTGTTTTGCTGCCTGATACACATGTTTTATTCACTTTTATTAGTTTATGTTCTTACATTTATATATGAATACTTCACTGCATTACTCAACAGAATATCAATTTCTTCTGTTCTGGGAACTGCAGATTGCCTGTAGGAGGTCAGTTATTTTACAGTATACACTAGTGTCAGTCATATACTACCAAATTTAATTCAACAAGTAATTACAAATAATGATTTATTTTTTATTAAATTATTTATAATGGAAACATGTTTGGTCAGTGTAATTATTACAGAACATCTAAAGAAGTGCACGTATCATCTCATGTTACACTATACAACACTGACATTAGCCATACCATAAAAGCTATGAGGCTAATAATAGGTAGAAATTAGTAGGTTGTACATTCAAAAATCATCAATGCAGTAAATTACAAGAACAGTTCATATGTAATATAATTCATAGTATATCCAAGATGGATACTTTGAAATAACACTTGAAGTCCATCTTAGATTCCTTTAAAATTGTAAAAATAGACTGGGGATAGTTAATGCCATCAGCTACTACCATCTTATATGAAGCTATGTAATGACTGTTTGAGCATTGGATAAACCTCTTATTGCAGGTATGAAATCACTGTTTTAAACTTTTTCTGCACTACAACTACAATGCTTTCTAGCCTGTTACATAGCCTCTACACCCCCAACATCTTTTTTTTTATGGACCCCTGTAATTCCATGTACCTTTGATGTAATTGCTAATATAATTCAGTCTATCTACTGGTGCCACTCAGACTACACTTAGGTGTATTAGACTTTGCGTCAAGAACCAGGTACTTTGAACAGAAATATGGACCCTTCAGGGGTGAGGTTGCGCTAAGAATTTAATGAACGATAACAATAAACAGGATAGGCAAAGCTTTGGTGTGTATAGCTTTAAGTAAAAAGTAAAAATGTCCAATGCTTGGATTGGTCTATATGTTGGAACAAACAGCAGAAGCATAGTCAGGCACTGAAAGCAGACAACAGGTTCAGTACTAGAGTACTGTAGAACAGGGAGTAGAGGTCATCAGAAGCTGAGTAGTTGGAACAGGTAGAACTTGCCAAATCAGGACAGAAGCCAGCAGTAGTGGGGATTCAGCAACTGCAGGAATCAGCGTTTATGCAGGTTTCAGTGCAGGAGCCCAAAGCACACACACACAAGCTTGGTAGCAGTCAGCTAAGAGGCAAGTATTTTTAGAAGTAGACTGGCAATGCAGCAGATGACTATTGCAGCAATAGCAGTGCATCATTGGAACGATTGGCAATGCAGCAGATAGCTAAGCAGCAGCAGACACATCAGAGGTCCTCAGAAGCAGACTGGAAACTAAAGGCAGGAAACGGAACACTGGTGGATGTGAATACTGGAACTTGAGAAAATTATCTGGCACTTTAGTGAGATATCACCATGGTCCTAAAGATCTAACTCGATATGGATTGACTGAGCCCCAGCACCTGTCAGTGATTAAGGGGGTGGGGGGTAAGTTATGTTAAACAGGAGAAGACCCATCTTTACTAGGTCTCACTTGGAGCTTACTCAGTCTGTAAGTCATTACACACTGTGAACTACCAGGAACAACCAGTGGGGACTTCTTTGGACTACACCACAGCCTGACACTTTGTTTATTGTAAAGGAAATTCCAGCATCCTGTCTATACTCTGATCTGCCACAGATAATTTAATTATTTTAATGAATTAGCATCCCTCTATTTGTAGCCTAATTGTATAAATTGGAGGCTTGCCTAACACCATTCAGACACAGGAGCACACATCAGGAAGTCTGCAACAGTTGCAACAGTTGCCTCACTATTAACTTTGCAAAAGGAGTTGACCTAAGCAGTACCCAACAACGGGAAGAAATCTGGAAAAGGTAAGAGCTTGAAAATATAAATACTAGTATTAGAATCTTTAAACATGCATGTATTTTAATTTTAATAGTGGTTATATTTAGGTTACAGTGGCCCTTTAAGTGTGACACTAGTGATAGACTGGAGATTCACTGGGGTAAAATCCTGAACCACTTATGTCCAACCAATGAAATCTTGCACTTTTGGATTTATCACCAAAATATAGCTAGTACTTCAATTATGCTTTCCTGCTACTCACTACATCCTCTCTCTTCCTTAAAAAAACGCCTCTACAAACTTCACAGCAACAAATTTGACATCTTCACTACAGTCTTCACCTCAGTACAGTTTCCCATGAACTCATGAACTTGCCTATCCATATCCATTCCTTCGAAGCTAAACTAGGAGAGCTTTCAGAAATCTCATTTCACTCTCATTTATTATATTAACAGCTGCTCATTAGAGATGTCGCGAATAGTTCGCCGGCGGACTGTTCCCGGCGAACATAGCATGTTCACGTTCGCGGCGAACTGCGAACATATGCGAGATTCGACGCGCCCCCAATACTTTATCATTGAGCAAACTTTGACCCTGCATGTCACAGTCAGCAGACCATTCCAGCCAATCAGCATCATACACTCCCTTCCACACCCTTCTACCTCATGGACAGCAGCCATTTTGGAATCATAACTAACTTGCAGTCTTACTGAGAGGAGGTAGAGTGTAGGTGATACTGCATCAATAGGGAAAACCATAGCTAGGCAAGTTTATTCAGTGTCCAGTGCAGTACTGAAGGACTCTTGTGCATTATTATTATTATTATTATTACTACTATATAATGTGTAGATGTACCAGCTGGGCATGCATTATTATTATTATTATTATTATTATTATTATTATTATATAATGTGTAGATGTACCAGCTGGGCATGCTCTTGTGCATTATTATTATTATTATTATTATTAGTAAAATACTACTACTAATAATAATAATAATGCACAAGAGCATGCCCAGCCGGTACATCTACACATTATATAATAATAATAATAATAATAATAATAATAATAATAATAATGTAGAAGAGCATGCCCAGCCTGTACATCTACACATTATATACTACTACTAATAATAATAACAACAATAATAATAATAATGCTCAAGAGCATGCCCAGCCGGTACATCTACACATTATATAGTAATAATAATAATAATAGTAATAATAATATAGAAGAGCATGCCCAGCCTTTACATCTACAGATTTTATACTACTACTAATAATAATAATAATAATGCACAAGAGCATGCCCAGCTGGTACATCTACACATTATATAGTAATAATAATAATAATAATAAAGCAGAAGACCTCCCCTGTGTCTCCCCCCCCACTCCCTCCCATGTCTCTATCTCCCCCCTCTCCCCTGTGTCTCCCCCCCACTCCCTCCTATGTGTCTCTCTCCCCCCCTCCCCTGTGTCTCTCCCACCCTTGCCTGTGTCTCTACCCCCTCTCCCTTCCCCAGTGTTTCTTTCCCCCCTTTCCTGTGTCTTTTCCCCCTTCCCTCTTCCCTGTGTCACTCCCCCCTCCCCTGTGTCTCTACCCCCCTTCCCTTCCCGTGTTTCTTTCCCCCCTCCCCTGTGTCTTTCCCCCCTTCCCTCTCCCCTGTGTCTCTCCCCCCTCATCTGTGTCTCTTCCCCCTTCTCCCCTGTGTCTCTACCCCCTCTCCCCTGTGTCTCTACCCCCTCTCCCTTCCCCTGTGTTTCTTCCCCCCTCCTCTGTGTCTTTACCACCTTTCCTCTCCCCGGTGTCTCCTCACCACTCCCTCCCATTAGTCTCCTCCCCCCTCTCCCCTGTGTCTCTACCCCCCACTCTCTCCTGTGTCTCTCCCCCCTCCCATGTGTCTCTTCCCCTCACCTCTCCCTTACCCTGTTTCTCTTCCCCCCTCTGCCCTGTGTCTTCCTCCCCCTCTCCACTGTGTCTTCCTCCCCCTCTCCCCTCTCCTGTGTCTTCATCTCCCTCTCCCCTGTGTTTCCTCCCCCTCTCCCCTCCCCTGTTAGCTTCTATACACATACATACATACGATAAGAAATCTGGGGGGGGGGGGGTTACCCCTTACCCCCCCCCCCAAGTTCCAACACCCATGTGTACTGTATAATATTGTATTGCATTGTGTTATATTATATCACTAGCGACTTGCCTGGCACAAATGACGGGGCAATAATAATAAATAAAAAGTTTGACGCCATGGCAATGCTGTTTGCCACACAATGTGATGCTGTTTGTACTCTGAGGACCTTCGGCGCTCATTGTGAACATCTTCCCTCGTGTCCTTCATGTTTCGTGCTTTGCAACGATCAATCTTCGGCACTCATCGCAAAGACAGATATATAAGTACAGTGTTAAATAATAATAATAATATAATTTTTTTGTGCAGTGTAAATTAAAAAATGTATTCAGGTCTCAGAGCATAATAAAGTGATTTAGATTTGTAACTGCTTTGAGAGTGCTATCGCTGGCAGCCAATGAGCAGTAATCCAGATATATAACTGCAGAGTAAAAAGTAAAATATTTTAGTGTAGTGTAAAGTCTACATTTTTATTTTCCATTACTAATTAATACTTATTAAATGAATGCACGATAATAACTATTGTGAATGAACAAATGTATTAGGAAGTGCGAAGCGTTAATGTATGTAAAGTAACCGCAGTGTAAAATATGCTATTAAGCGTATTTTTTTTATATATATTTTTTTTAATAATAATGAATAAATTAATTACTAAAATACTTTATACCTATTTGTAATACCTATTTGTAATTAATATATCCAGTGATCAATAACCTGAAGAGCTAACTAAAAAAGATTTTCCTAAAAAGCCGTACGAGGTAAAGATACACTATTAACAAGGACGCTAAATCATCCACACCCGCTTACCACATACACATTACCCGCCATTTTACAACACTAACTTACACAATGCGGAAGTACCCAGCTACCCTAACGGCTTCCACTCGCGCACGCAGCCTATTTACACAACACACTGCACACATTGCTGACACTTACACAGCAGCTCCACAGCACTGAAAACCTACATTGTATGCTGCAGGAACATGAAAACAGATTGTCAGCTCTTCAGCACAATGCTTCCTGCATTTATTACTTACAAATAGTCGGCTGTGTTAACACACACATACACACACACAACTTTTTTAACAGAATTACTTTACGTATATTCATTTAGTAATTATTTCATTAGCATACAAAAATACATATACACAAAAAAAAAATTATCACATCACATATATAGTTGTGAGCGTACGAGTCGTTGCTCACGCTTGCGGGCTCGCGTAGCGAGCCCGCAAGAACTGCGTCCCTCGCGAAGCGAGGGACGCAGTTCGCCGCAAATGCGGGTCCTCGCGAAGCGAGGGCCCGCATTTGCGGTTGTGGAGGCTCAACGTCGGCTGTGTTAACACACACATACACACACACGACTTTTTTAACAGAATAAACCCAACCGCCCAGCCAACAAAAACCCAAGTCGTTGCTCACGCTTGCGGGCTCGCGTAGCGAGCCCGCAAGAAACTGCGTCCCTCGCGAAGCGAGGGACGCAGTTCGCCGCAAATGCGGGTCCTCGCGAAGCGAGGGCCCGCATTTGCGGTTGTGGAGGCTCAACGTCGGCTGTGTTAACACACACATACACACACACAACTTTTTTAACAGAATAAACCCAACCGCCCAGCCAACAAAAACCAAACAACGTCCCCGCAAATGCGGATCCTCGCGAAGCGAGGGTCCGCATTTGCGGTGGTGGGAGCATCCCAACATCGGCTGTGTTAACACACACATACACACACACACAACTTCATAACAAAAAAAAAATCAAAGTCGCCTCACACCCGCTTACACCCAGACACACAGACGCAAGACTTAACAAAAAAACAGTAAAAAAGGCCCTTCACACGCTCTTAACACACATACGCACGACTTAGAAACAAATACACTGCGTCGTACACGTAAAAGCTAACTGCGTATATCGCCAAAAAATACGGCAACATCGCAACAAAATACGGCCGCATCGGAAAAAAATACGGCCGCGAAAGACCCATTCCAACCGCCGCGCATCAAAACATCACAAACACAAGAAATAAACACAACAAACACATAAAAAGCTTACTTACAGCACGGGGGGGCTTCCGGCACCTCCAAAAGTTAATTTACACGTCCATTTAAGTCAAAACAAAGACTTTAAACGACCGAAAATCGGCTAAGCGAGAGAAAAAATGGCCGCCGAACAAAACGAAAACGAGGCTCCAGACGTAACTACACTACACTTACTCGCAATAATGAAACACATACTATGCGGAACGGATCACACTCATATTAAACACCATTTTAACCACTACTACGCACAAAATGGCGGATGGAACGCAAATTGTAAGCTGGAATGCAAATAGCGCATGCGTATTACGTTCTAACGGTCTAACTTTCCAGAATGTTCTACAAGTTTATAAATACTGTCTATTTGACAGAGAAAAATACATTTCTCCTCAGGTGATGAACAGAGTGACTTCGGAGATAACTGCTGCTAAAACTTGAGAAGATAATTCTTTCCTAATTTACTACTTTACGTTGTGCAAATTACAACTGAGAGGTAAGCTATAATATATTACTTATTTTCAAGACAGGACATCAAAAAAAAAAATTAAAGAAGACAAAGAGGTTTATGTATACTGACAAGTGACACGCACATATATGCGTATAATGTATACTGACATGTGACACGCACATTTATGTGTATAATGTATAGTGACATGTGACACGCACATATATGCGTATAATGTATACTGACAAGTGACACGCACATTTATGTGTATAATGTATAGTGACATGTGACACGCACATATATGCGTATAATGTATACTGACATGTGACACGCACATTTATGTGTATAATGTATAGTGACATGTGACACGCACATTTATGTGTATAATGTATAGTGACATGTCACACGCACATTTATGCGTATAATGTATACTGACAAGTGACACGCACATTTATGTGTATAATGTATAGTGACATGTGACACGCACATATATGCGTATAATGTATACTGACATGTGACACGCACATTTATGTGTATAATGTATAGTGACATGTGACACGCACATTTATGTGTATAATGTATAGTGACATGTCACACGCACATTTATGCGTATAATGTATACTGACAAGTGACACGCACATTTATGTGTATAATGTATAGTGACATGTGACACGCACATATATGCGTATAATGTATACTGACATGTGACACGCACATTTATGCGTATAATTTATACTGACAAGTGACACGCACATTTATGTGTATAATGTATACTGACAAGTGACACGCACATTTATGTGTATAATGTATAGTGACATGTTACATGCACATTTATGTGTATTGCCCCTGCAACAAACTAATTAAACAACTACATTTAAATTACATTACAAAAAAATAAGTTGGGACTATTAAAATACTATTAAAATATGAGTCATGTATACTGATATGTGACACGCACATATATGTGTATCATCTATAGTCACATGTCACACACACATTTATGTATGTTGGCCAAAAATACAAATAAGGTTAATTTAACAATTAAAATATGATTCATGTATAGTTATATGTCACACGCACACAAAAAAATTACTTTCAACTATGGAAATGTGCTTCATGTATGTGACATATATGTGTGTAGACTCCACCAAAAAATAATGTTAATTCAAATTAATTACAGAAGTATATTTCAATGAAATTAATTTACTGCAATTTAATAGATCACCTAAAACTCAATCTTTCTACTTTTTTTAATATTCAAACAGACTCTGCATCAACAGCGTCTCTCAACAATTTGCACTGTGCACTGTGAAGCACAATCCCTTTTAAAGAACACCAACAAAGAACAAGAGGTAAGATACAAAAATACTTTAAATGCTGAAAAGGCCATGGTTTGTTAAATACAAATAAAAAATTCTATAATTCACTATTTCACTTTATTTTTCAAACAGACACTACAAGAAGACCGGCGGATTAAGATTGGCAGGAGGGGACCCTCTGTCATTCCACACTTCAATCAAGGTAAAGTATTAAGTATAAAAAAGAACCGAACCATGAGCCTTATTCAATTCTGAGTTGGCTAATTGAATAGGGCTTTATATAAGCACATAATAGGTCTTCACTAACTAAAAACTTCTGTCCAAAAATTTTTATGTGCTTATATAGAGCCCTATTCAATTGGTCAAAACGCAATTGATTCAGGACCTAAATATGTTTAATGGCTGAGGGCCTCATTCAAATGTGATTTGACCATTTCAATAGGGCTCTATATAAGCACATTTGGCTCAATTTAACTAAAAACTTATGTTCAAAAATATGCTCTGTGCTTATATAGAGCCCTATTGAAAAACAAAATTCAATGAGGCCCTCACAATATAACAAATCCAGCAAACAAAGGCCCTCATTCAATTGATATTTTGGACAATTCAATAGGGCTCCAAATAAGCACATTTAGAACCCTATTGAATTGGCCAAACTGCAATTGAATGAGGGCCAAAGTATGCAACATATGGTACACACAAACTGGTACACACAAAACAGGATTGTAACAAACTCATAGCAAACTAAATTTATATTCTTTTTGTTTAACAACCTATAACCATTAGAAAAAACACTACATAAGTATAACAAAAGTGGTGCCCATCAAACAGGATTGTACGAAAACTCACACAAACACATAGCAAACTACATTTAAATTCTTATTTTAATGTTTAACAACCTATTAGCATTACAAAACTACATTAATAAGCATACCAACAGTGCTGCGCATCAAACAGGATTGTATGAAAACTCACACAAACACATAGCAAACTACATTTAGATTCTTATTTAATGTTTAACAACCTATAAGCCTTAGAAAGAAGCCTAAATAAGCATACCAACAGTGGTGCGCACCAAACAGGATTGTATGAAAACTCACACAAACACATAGCAAACTACATTTTGATTCTTATTTTATGTTTAACAACCTATTAGCATTACAAAACAACATTAATAAGCATACCATCAGCGGTGCGCATCAAACAGGATTGTATGAAAACTCACACAAACACATAGCAAACTACTTTTACATTCTTATTTTATGTTTAACAACCTATAAGCCTTAGAAAGAAGCCTAAATAAGAATAACAACAGTGGTGCGCACCAAAAGGATTGTATGAAAACTCACACAAACACATACCAAAGTACATTTAGATACTTATTTTATGTTTAACAATCTATAAGCCTTAGAAAAAGGCCTAAATAAGCATACCAAAAGTGCTGGACACCAAACGGGATTGTAGAAAAACAAAGAAATAATGTCATTTTTTAGTTCATACAAATACATTAAAATAATATTACATTTTCATTTTTATTTTATATCAGATACTGCGTCAAGAACATCGGACCAGGAGTTTCAACTGAGGACCACACCAGCGGACGAGGACTTTCAACAGAGGACCAGACCATTGGACGAGGACTTTCAACACAGGACCAGACCATCAGACGAAGGCTTTCAACACAGGACCAACAAAGATTCTGCTTCAAATCAAACTTCAACCAAGGTACAGTATAACAAGTAAAAAAAGAGAAAAATTAATTAATATTCTTCTTTAATGTTTAACCACCTATAAGCCTTAGAAAATAGCCTACAGAAGCATACCAAAATTGTGGCGCACCAAAAAGGATTGTAGAAAAACACAGAAATAATGCCATTTTTTCATTCATACAAAGACATTCAAATAACATAACATTTTCATTTTTATTTTATAACAGATACTGCGTCAAGAACATCGGAACAGGAGTTGGAACTGAGGACCACACCAGAGGACGAGGACTTTCAACACAGGACCAGACCATCGGACGAAGGCTTTCAACACAGGACCAACAAAGAATTTTGCTTGAAATCAAACTTCAACCAAGGTACAGTATAAAAAGTAATATCTATCATCTATCTCTTATTTGTCTTTTAGGGCCAATAATCTTTAACAATAAATACAAACTTCAATGTAAACTTACAAAATAAATTGGCATAGTCCAAAAAAGTCTAAAAACACTGAATCTATACAATTTGTCATTGTAACATTCCAGTCCTAAACCCTAATTTAATTGCCATTTGACAAATTGAATAGTGCTGTAAATAAGGACATAACATCTTTTTGAAAATACCTTTTTAGTTACTGAAACACTTGCTTTTGGATACATGTTTAATAAATAAAAATTTCTTTAAATAATTATCTCATGCCCTTATTTAGACTTTTATTCAATTGACCGCATTGAAATTGATTAACTATAAAATGTTAACACACTATTGATAACTATTTGTCATGAAAAACAACTTAACATCTCAAAATAAACTAATGGTACATTATTTTATTTTTACAGATTAACATGGCTGATAACGAGAGTAAACAAGAAAAGAAAAGACGCCAAGCTAGAGAACGACGACAGAGAGCAGACAGCCAGCAGACACCGGAGAAGAAGGAAATTCGACGAGAAAAAGAACGCAAAAGAATTGCAAGCAAAAGACTGTCACTTGCAGAAATTAAAGATATGTCAAAAAAAACAACAAAGAAAATAAAGCATTTACAACCTGTTGCTCAAACATCAGATGACATTTTACCAGAAAAAATACAAGAGATACCAAAAAAAGCAACAAAGAAAACAAAGCATTTAGAACCGTTTCATGAAACATTACATGACATTTTACCTCAAACAATACAACATATACCAAGAAAAGCAACGAAAAAAACAAAACATTTAGAACCTGTTGTTGAAACATTATATGACATTTCACCTGATGAATATGAAAGTCAAAATCCTATATGCTTTGCAAATTGTCCCCTACTCAAGTCTTTAGCAGTAGAGGTTCATAGTTGTGGGGACATGACTACTCAATGTCAGTTTTGTGAGGCTTATTATTTTAAACAGGAGAGACCCAGAGATGGACAATTTATTAGTTGTTGTCAAAAAGGCAAGTTCAAACTTCCAGAAAGGAAAGAATTTCCAATTTATTTACAAAATATTATGACTGAACCTACTTTTCCAAACTACAAAAATTTTAAGACAAACATAAGATCCTACAATAGTGCCATATCCTTTGCATCCATGGGGGCAACATTAGCTGCTAATGTACCAGGACATGGTCCTTACTGTTTTAAAGTCCAAGGACAAATTTATCATCGCACTTCCCATTTACATCCAGAGGAAGGAAATAAAAGAAAATTCGCTCAACTATATGTCCTAGATACAATGGAAGCTGTTGACCAACGTATGCAGATGGAAGAAAATAAAAAATGCTTACCCACTGTTTTCATAGAGCTAAATAACATTATGGACAACAATCCCTACAGTAAAGCGTATAAAAAATTGGCAGAAGTAGAAAATGAACAACTACTTCATTCACAAACACATCAATTACCAATGCCGAAGGTTAATATGGTGCTTAAAAGAGACAGACATACTGATAAACGTCGTTATAACTTGCCAACAACAAATGAGGTTGCAATGGTGTTTCACAATGATGAAGGAGAACCACCATTTCAAAGAGACATTCGAATATATCCTAGAAATGAGGACCAACCGTTTATTAATATGAGTATCTTAAGTCCAAATTTAGATCCAATGACATATCCCATCTTTTTCCCACACGGAGAAGCAGGTTGGCAACCAAAATTAACTCTTCCCAGTTACCCAAATGCTAAAGCCAGAATCCGAAATAATGTTTCTATGCTTGAATTTAAAGTTGCTCAAATTGCCATTCGCAATGTATTTAATCCAATTTTATGTGGTGGGAAACTAACACAACAATGGATTATTGATTCATATTTGCAAGTTGAGGCAAATAATTTAAACTTTATCAAATATCAACAAGATAAACTACGTGTAGAACAATATTGTGGACTCATGGACTATGTTGCTGACGTGGCTACAAGCAGAGACATGACAGCTGGCAAAGCCATCATTTTACCATCTTCCTTTCAAGGATCTCCTCGAAATATGAGAGAAAGATACAATGATGCTATGGCTATTGTGACAAAATTTGGAAAACCCAATTTATTTGTGACATTTACATGTAATCCACAATGGCCAGAAATTACACAAAATCTACTTCTTGGACAAACTGCTTCAGATCGACCAGATTTAGTAGCCAGAGTTTTTAAGATTAAATTAAATGAATTAATACGTGACTTCACTATAAATCAGTTATTTGGCAAATGTCTTGCTTATGTATATACCATTGAATTTCAAAAAAGAGGCCTTCCACATGCACATCTTCTAATAATACTTCAAGAAAAAGATAAATTAGATACTTCTGACAAAGTGGATGCAGTCATTGTTGCTGAACTACCAGATCCAGAACTATATGGTAGACTATATGAGATTGTTACTCATCGCATGATTCATGGACCCTGTGGTGACCTTAATCCACAATCACCATGTATGGAAAATAATAAATGTTCCAAAGAATTTCCAAAAGATTATAGAGACAAAACCTATGCCAATTGTGATGGATATCCACTTTATAAAAGAAGAGAAGGAGATAGTGCCATTATTCGTGGAAAAAAAGTGGACAATAGATATGTAGTACCCTACAATCCACATTTACTCATGAAGTACAACGCCCACATCAACGTAGAAGCCTGCACTTCCATCAAATCCATTAAATATGTCTACAAATATATTTACAAAGGTTACGATGCAGCTACTGTAGTCGTCAAAAGTGCAGACAACCCTGAAAGTAGTGAGTTAGTACATGATGAACTTGCATCTCATGTAGATGCTCGCTATGTCAGTGCGCCAGAAGCTATGTGGCGGCTTTTAAAATTTGAAATGCATGATAGATCACATGCAGTATATAGGTTAGCAGTACATTTGCCACAACGACATTTAGTCTATTTCCATGCTGGAAATGAAATGAATGCATTGGCCCAAAGTGAAGATCGTCACACTACACTAACTGCATGGTTTGCATTAAATTCCACTGATGCTGAAGCAACACAATACTTATATATTGAAATTCCATATCACTATGTTTTTGTGAATGGATTATGGAGACCAAGAAAAACCAGAGGCAATAAAATTATTCCAAGAATTTACACAGTCAGTCCAAGAGATGTGGAACGTTTTTGCTTACGGATATTACTTTTAAATGTTCCTGGAGCACAAAGTTTTGAACACTTAAGAACTGTTAATGACATTGTATATGAATCCTTCCATTTAGCTGCAAGACATAGAAACTTACTCGCTGATGATACAGAGTGGGAAAGATGTTTAGAAGAAGCAGCACAATGTCAAATGCCACGACAGATGAGAGAACAATTTGCTTTTATTTGTATCTTCTCAAATGCTCCAAATGCATTAGCTTTGTGGGAGACTTTTAAAAGTAATATGGCTGAAGACTTTATGCGACGATACAATGAACCCATTGCACACTTAAAAGCGTTAATGGAAATCCAAGAAGTCTTTTTAACTCATGGATTAAGTTGTGCAAGTTTTAATTTGCCTGATCCAGGTCTTATAGATGACATTAACTTTGAAGACTATGACATTCAACTACAAGCAGAAAGAACAGAAGAAAGACTTGCAACTTTAAATACACTACAATTGCAAGCATTTCATGCCATTAAAAATGCTATAGATGATGACATGGGGACAGAGCGTTATTTCTATCTTGATGGACCTGGCGGATCAGGAAAAACATATTTGTACAATTTATTAATGAGTTCAGTACGAGCCCAAGGAAAAATAGCAATGGCGTTTGCCACTACTGGAATTGCTGCACTTTTATTAGAAGGTGGAAGAACTGTTCATAGTGGATTTAAACTGCCAGTGCCTATTTTAGAAAATTCTGTGTCAGATATTCGCATGACATCCTTACAAGCAAAGAAATTGAAGAAATGTAAATTAATTATAATAGATGAGGCCACAATGATGTCATGCTATGCTCTCCAATGTATTGACCGTTTGCTTCGTGAAGTCATGGAGAATACTTTTCCATTTGGTGGAAAGGTAATGTTGTTGGGTGGCGATTTCAGACAAACATTACCTGTCGTTGTACATGGAAATCGAACTGACATTATCGAAACATGTATAAAGTCAAGTATAGTATGGAAACATTTTACCCATCTTCAACTGCAACAAAATATGAGATCAGAAGGCCAAACTGATTTCAAGGATTGGCTTATTAAAATTGGAGAAGGCAGAACAGAAAAAATACTACATTTACCTGATGACACTGTAGAGATCCCACCTCATATGATTTGTCAACAAGATATTATATCGGCTATATTTGAAGGGAGCATAAATAACGAAGAATATTCCGAGCTTGCCAACCAAGTCATACTGACGTGTAAAAATAAAGATGCATTAATCCTCAATAATGAAATCTTAAAAAAAAATTATGCACCACAAAGAAATTATCACAGTGCTGATTCTGTACTTGCTGATGACAATGAAAGTCAGGCTAACTTTTCAACTGAATTCATAAACTCTTTAACTCCTTCTGGAATGCCACCACATATTTTGCAGCTAAAGAAAGGTGCAATTATCATGTTACTGCGAAATATGAACCCCAAAAAAGGCCTATGCAATGGCACAAGATTAATTGTTCAACAATTAAAGGACCATTTTATAGATGCTGAAATTTTAACTGGGACCCATAAAGGAGAGAGAGTTTTCATACCAAGAATAGATTTAGCACCAAGTGAAAGTAGTCTCCCTTTTATACTTCAAAGAAGACAATTTCCCATTATTATGGCATTTGCCATGACCATTAATAAATCACAAGGTCAAACTTTCAAATCTGTGGGTATTTTCTTGGAAGAACCAGTTTTTGCACATGGTCAATTGTACGTTGCGTTGTCACGGTGCAAAAATCCACAGGCTATTAAAGTTTACATTGAAAACAATGAAAGTCAAGGTGATTTATTAGAAGATGGACGTATTTTTACTAAAAACATTGTCTACTATGAAGTACTATAACTTTGAAGGATACAAATTAACGATGCCAAGATTTTTTTAAAGCATTGCAAAATACATAACAATTGGTTGTTTAATTCAGTCATAATTAATGAAAGTCATGTTTATGAATGATTTGCCTCACAAAATACTTGCCTTGCATTGTTAGTAAAAATTATGTTAAAATGTTAAGTCACTATGTTAATGTTTCTAATGTTACAAGTTTAAAAAATATATTTTCAAGTTATTTCATTCAACAGATTACAAAGTGGATGTTAACAGGTCAAGCACCTTTTAAGTCACAATGTAAATATTGTCTGTTATCTTAAGATTACTACCTACATTAATGTTTATCGCCAGTTTATGTGGTCAGTAATAAATTACTTTAATTACGTACGTTTTAAGAAGAGTTTTACTGTATGCCTTCCTCTACATTCAATGTATATTCAAGTTAACAATTATTGTGATAGAAATTGAATTTTAATACTGATTAATTTAAATGTCAATTGTTTTTACATTCAAATGTTAATACTTTTAATAAAAAATTAGGTTACAAAATGTATTCACTATGTTCCTGTTTATAATGTTCAAAATTATAACAATGTTTTGTTAACTTCTAAACTTACATAAAAAATAAAGTTCAAGTTTAAAAATATATACTTTGATGGTTATTGCTTACATATAGTTTAAACTTCATGTTAAAATTCGCGACGTTTAAAGAAGGGTTTTTACTTTTTGCTTTCCTATTCATTCAATGTATATTAAAGTTAACAATTCTTCAGATACTAATTACATTTTAAAAAACCATTACATCAACATTTTACAAAAATACACGTTCATATTAAAATACTTACAATGGTCAAAAATATATGTTAATAACTAAACAACTTGACAAACATATACATCACATTGCCGTCATTTTTTGACGGGCAAGTCGCTAGTTAAACATAAAAGCCATTCACTGCGCGCCTCACAACGAGTGCCAACGCTGCTCATAGCACACAAAGCCTTGCAATAAGTGCAAAAAACACATCACCGCCGACCAAAGAATAACAGCAAAAGCGCCTATCAGAAAAAAAATACAACCAACAGCCTCGCAATGAGCGCCGAAGGATATCCGACCGCCAACAAAATGAATGTCTCGTCCAAACCATTACCTGCCTTACAATCTTATTGCCGCCATTTTTTGACGGGCAAGTCGCTAGTAAATATATAAAGATCAAGATAATAAAAGTATCAGGAAATGTAACACAAAGATGCACGCGCGTCTGAATAATACGACAAATACGGATTTTTGTCATAAATGATATGATCGCAGTATTGGGTCATAAACCCTAAACACTGGAATCTGTTACATACAATTTACTGATGATGTCATTAATGGGCTTCAAGGGGGGGGATCTCTTTTCATACTTTTTGAGCGGTGCAAATCCAACATACGCAGAGCGGAAACGCCACATCTGTGGGACACACACAAAGGGGTTCACTTTGGGAGAAAAAAACAAACAAATAAGAAATATTTAATAATCATATTTTGATGTTACCAAAAGATAAGGAAACGAAACTGAGGTTTTTATATCTAATAGTAGCAAGCCTGGGAGTACTGGGAGTAATAATACTGCAGCAGGAGGTCAGGACTAATGTCACCTATAGACCCCCAGACAGATAAAGGTCAGTACTAATGTCCCTCTATAGACCCCCAGTCAGATAAAGGTCAGTACTAATGTCCCTCTATAGACCCCCAGTAAGATAAAGGTCAGTACTAATGTCCCTCTATAGACACCCAGTCAGATAAAGGTCATTACTTATGTCCCTCTATAGACACCCAGTCAGATAAAGGTCAGTACTAATGTCACCTATAGACCCCCAGTCATATAAAGGTCAGTACTAATGTCACTCTATAGACACCCAGTCAGAAAATGGTCAGTACTAATGTCCCTCTATAGACACCCAGTCAGATAAAGGTCATTAATAATGTCCCTCTATAGACACCCAGTCAAATAAAGGTCAGTACTAATGTCACCTATAGACCCCCAGTCATATAAAGGTCAGTACTAATGTCACTTTATAGACACCCAGTCAGATAAAGGTCAGTACTAATGTCCCTCTATAGACACCCAGTCAGATAAAGGTCAGTACTAATGTCAATTAGACCCCCAGTCATATAAAGGTCAGTACTAATGTCACTCTATAGACACCAAGTAAGATAAAGGTCAGTACTAATGTCACTCTATAGACACCCAGTCAGATAAAGGTCAGTACTAATGTCCCTCTATAGACACCCAGTCAGATAAAGGTCAGTACTAATGTCCCTCTATAGACACCCAGTCAGATAAAGGTCATTACTAATGTCCCTCTATAGACACCCAGTCAGATAAAGGTCAGTACTAATGTCACCTATAGACCCCCAGTCATATAAAGGTCAGTACTAATGTCACTCTATAGACACCCAGTCAGATAAAGGTCAGTACTAATGTCACCTATAGACCCCCAGTCATATAAAGGTCAGTACTAATGTCACTCTATAGACACCCAGTCAGATAAAGGTCAGTACTAATGTCCCTCTATAGACACCCAGTCAGATAAAGGTCAGTACTATTGTCACCTATAGACCCCCAGTCATATAAAGGTCAGTACTAATGTCACTCTATAGACACCCAGTCAGATAAAGGTCAGTACTAATGTCCCTCTATAGACACCCAGTCAGATAAAGGTCAGTACTAATGTCCCTCTATAGACACCCAGTCAGATAAAGGTCATTACTAATGTCCCTCTATAGACACCCAGTCAGATAAAGGTCAGTACTAATGTCACTCTATAGACACCCAGTCAGATAAAGGTCAGTACTAATGTCACCTATAGACCCCCAGTCATATAAAGGTCAGTACTAATGTCACTCTATAGACACCCAGTCAGATAAAGGTCAGTACTAATGTCACCTATAGACCCCCAGTCATATAAAGGTCAGTACTAATGTCACTCTATAGACACCCAGTCAGATAAAGGTCAGTACTAATGTCCCTCTATAGACACTCAGTCAGATAAAGGTCAGTACTAATGTCACCTATAGACCCCCAGTCATATAAAGGTCAGTACTAATGTCACTCTATAGACACCCAGTCAGATAAAGGTCAGTACTAATGTCACCTATAGACCCCCAGTCATATAAAGGTCAGTACTAATGTCACTCTATAGACACCCAGTCAGATAAAGGTCAGTACTAATGTCACTCTATAGACACCCAGTCAGATAAAGATCAGTACTAATGTCACCTATAGACCCCCAGTCATTTAAAGGTCAGTACTAATGTCACTCTATAGACACCCAGTCAGATAAAGGTCAGTACTAATGTCCCTCTATAGACACCCAGTCAGATAAAGGTCAGTACTAATGTCACCTATAGACCCCCAGTCATATAAAGGTCAGTACTAATGTCACTCTATAGACACCCAGTCAGATAAAGGTCAGTACTAATGTCCCTCTATAGACACCCAGTCAGATAAAGGTCAGTACTAATGTCACCTATAGACCCCCAGTCATATAAAGGTCAGTACTAATGTCACTCTATAGACACCCAGTCAGATAAAGGTCAGTACTAATGTCCCTCTATAGACACCCAGTCAGATAAAGGTCATTACTAATGTCCCTCTATAGACACCCAGTCAGATAAAGGCCAGTACTAATGTCACCTATAGACCCCCAGTCATATAAAGGTCAGTACTAATGTCACTCTATAGACACCCAGTCAGATAAAGGTCAGTACTAATGTCCCTCTATAGACACCCAGTCAGATAAAGGTCAGTACTAATGTCCCTCTATAGACACCCAGTCAGATAAAGGTCATTACTAATGTCCCTCTATAGACACCCAGTCAGATAAAGGTCAGTACTAATGTCCCTCTATAGACACCTAGTCAGATAAAGGTCAGTACTAATGTCCCTCTATAGACACCCAGTCAGATAAAGGTCATTACTAATGTCCCTCTATAGACACCCAGTCAGATAAAGGTCATTACTAATGTCCCTCTATAGACACCCAGTCAGATAAAGGTCAGTACTAATGTCCCTCTATAGACCCCCAGTCATATAAAGGTCAGTACTAATGTCACTCTATAGACCCCCAGTCAGATAAAGTTTTGAAATGTTTCTTGGATAGCATTGGGGCTAAAGGTTTGGCCATCAGGTACTCTAAAGATACCGTATATTATGTCCTCTCTTGGGGGGTAAAGACACTAATAATTCCTCCAATAAAATTCTGTTTTTTTATGTGGGCAAGGTCCCTGGTTAGCCCATTGGGTTATCTGTTAAAAAGAGTGGTGCAGAGACTGTGGGGGCTGTTAGCCTCCTTGTCCCCGTGTGGCCGTTTAGAATCCCTGCTGCTGCATGTTTCAGCTTTATTAAAGTGTAATTGTACAGCGTTTGACTCAAGTAGCTGCCTGTGCTGGGTCAGTTTGGCTTAATTGCTGGGCCCTTTTCCTGCCAAGATGGCGACCGTCAGTCCATGGGCCTCTATGTCCCCTTCACTACTTGTGTGCTTATTTGGGATGGCCCCCCTTTATATCTCCAACCCGTGGCCTTCTCAGGTCCCCCCCTCAATCTCTGAGTGTGGGTATGCGAGCTGGGGCGTTGAATCAGGCCTACCTTCTTCTCTGCTCGCTGCAAGATCAACAATACCTAATTTTTCAGGCATGTGTACATGCCTAATTTTTCTGGCCTCTGATGCTGCACTGTGCCTTCAACAACCAAACCCCAAAAAAGGCACATAACAGGGATTAAACACACCACTCATATCTGGTGTAACAGTAGTGTACATTTAAAACAAAAAAACATTTTTTCTACTGTAATAGATTGCATAGCAGTTAGTTGTCTGCAAGCGTGTGTGTCAGACCTACAGCGTCTACTCTGCCAACTTCTGCAAGTGCACAGTGCCACTCATATCTGTTGTCACAGTAGCTTGGACGCATAGTACCAATCTGTGAAAACCGGTAATGATGAATGAGGTCTAGAGTAGCCTGGTTCCCTTATCCTCTACAGGTTGAGACCTAATGTTTGGGTGACTCCAGACCAACACATGAGTACAAGCAGCACACAATCTCAAAGCCGCCATCCTCCTCCTGGTCCAGCATCATCAGCCACATTAACCACTGCTGTCCTCCTTGCCCCCTCTCAACCATCCGCCACAGAGTCTCTCGCCTTGAGCAGTTCCTGCTCATTTGCCCATAGTCAGGTGCCTGTAAAGGACATGTTTGAGCGTAAGAAGCTAATGTCTCAAAGTGCCCCAAAATTGAAGTGATACGACCAACAAAGCATCTTTTTCCATCTCCCGGTTCTAAAAGTCCTGGCCTTATACACGCCCCCTGATATGTGCTGTAACAGGTTTTAAACTGATAAGAGTAGTACTACTTAACACACCTTATAATAATGCAGAGAGAGGCAATGCAGTGAGAGGAGTCTGAAGAAGAGGAGTCAGAGGAGGAAGGTGGCTTTGAGTAGGTGGAAGACCAAACACAGCAGGCGTCCCAGGGGGCTTGTTGTCACCTTTCGGGGACCCTTGGTGTTGTATGTGGCTGGGTGGAGGAAGAGACCTTCAATGACATCAGTGAGGACATGGAACGGGACATGGCTAGCTTGGTATCCAACCTTGTGCAAATGGGGAGTTTGCGGTTGTGCAAATGGACTGTTTGCGGTTATTTGCGGTGCGTTAAACGGGGAGTTTGGTCTGTAACTGGGAAGCGGGTGTAACCCTTACACTACCTGATCGATACAACATTATACCTGATGTTTTAAAGCACGTTATTCCAAACAATTTAGGAATGTTAGGTAATTTATGCCCTTTATGGCATAAAACCAGACTCTGCATCAACTATGTAATTTTCCATGGGAGTTTTGCCATGGATCCCCCTCCGGCATGCCACAGTCCAGGTGTTAGTCCCGTTGAAACAACTTTCCCATCACTATTGTGGCCAGAAAGAGTCCCTGTGGGTTTTAAAATTCGCCTGCCCATTGAAGTCTATGGCGGTTCGCCGATGTTCACCGGTTCGCGAACATTTGCGGCGGTTCGCGTTCGCGGTTCGCAAACCGAAAATTTTAGGTTTGCAACATCACTACTGTTTTATTATATTAATAGCTGCTGGTGAAATCTTCCCTATGTGATTCCGACCAAATCTAAACCAGACATAGGCACCTCACTTCTACCCATAACTTGCCAACCATTACCCAAGCTCATTTTGTCCTTTGCACTTTGCACTTATGCATGCTCCTTATGCAACAAAGCTATTGCCATACATGAACTTTTAATCTCTAAGTCTTTTAGTCTACTAGGCATCACTGAAATGTGGCTCTCCATCTGACTGATTATCTTGATGCTCTGTACGATGGTGGTCTGCACTTTAACACCCCAAGAGGTGACATACAGGGCAGTGGACATTCATCTGTCTCCCAGACCATGTCCCCATCCTTTCTCTGTTCTTCTCCTTCTTTGAAGTCCACACCATGAGACATTGCTTTAATCTCTCTCTATGTGCTGCTGCCACCTTTCCCTACTCCATGAGCATACCGGAATCTGCACAACACTGATCCAAATGAACTTCCCCTCTCACTGCAAACCCTACTTCACCATATTCTCCTGACCAAACCTTTCAGCTACATACTATTTCTACAATCCTAGACAAATCCATCCCCATCACCATCAGTCCTATCCAATGCACTCACCCTCCGCCATGGCACTCAAAGCAAACAAGATATCTTCAAAATGCTCCGGCACTGCTGGCATTCCTGCACTCAGTTGAGCTTCTTGTACTATAAATTTATGTTGAGCTCCAGCTTAATAACTTATTTTCAAAAATTCCTAACTCAACCCACTACAATCTGGCTTTCATAACAAACATTCAACTGAAACTGCTCTTGCCAAGCAAACAAATAACTTTGACTGCAAAGGCAAGGGGACAATTCTCTTACTAATTCTTCCTGACCTCTCTGCTGCTTTTTAACACAGATGACCACGCAATCCTCCTGCACACACTCCAATCAACACTCCAACATGGCTCAACCATTGCTTTGTTTGGAACTTATCTCTCTTACTGCTCCTTCAGCATCTCCTACCAATGTACTTCCACTTTCCACTATCCCCTTCTGTTGGGGTATCCCAAAGTACTGTTACATCTATTGCTTTTCTCTTTTGATACCTCCTCTCTTTAAAAACTTAGCTCCTATGAGGTTCAGTACCATCTTTATGCTGATGATACCCAAGTCTATCTTTATTCTCCAGACGTTCACCCTACTAACTTGTGCCTCCAGATGTATTTCACACATTTCCTCCTGGATAGCCTCCCAGCGTGTAAAAATCAAGATTCCCAAGACAGAGATGTTACCAGTGTTCCCTATCTCCTCCATCTCTATACCTGAAATCTGTTTTATAAAAGACAAGATAAAAAACGCCTCTGTGTCTTAAGTTGGATGTCTCCTTCATCAACCACATTCTATCACTAACCAAATCCTGGTGTCTCCAAAATCCATCCCTACCTCACTCAAGACACTAATATGACTAAATACAACTGACATAGAATATCCATGCTGTGTATGCTAAATATCCATGCTCTTTATGTTACGGTTTAGTAGATACATACACTGCCACCCACAAACAATAGCACTTTGTGCTGTTACGTAACTTCTAATGTATAGGGCACTAATGATGTACTGGAGCCTCTTACATGCAAGACATTTTTTCGATTATTGTTTTAATATGATGGTATATCATACTATTATGTAATACTAGTGAATTGCCCGTCAAAAAATGACGGCAATGAATTTGTAAGGTAGCTAATGCTGTTTGGTGTGTAATAATGAAATATCTAATACATTAATAAATGAATATACTTTACCTATTTTGAAGCATTGTGTTGAAGAGCTGTCAATGTGTTTTGATGTTGCTGCAGCATTAGTGGTGTGGAGCTGCTGTGTAAGCGTGATGAATGTGTGCAGTGTAATAGTGTGCATGCGCGAGACCAAACCGTTAGCGTAGTCGTGTACTTCTGCATTGTTGTAAAATGGCTGGTAATGTGTGGTATGCGTCTTAGCGGAATATCCGTAGGTCTTTTGTCGTGTTTTGCGAGTTTCTTCTGGTGTTTTGTGTGTTTAGACTGCTGTAGCCTCGTTTTCCTTTTGTTCGGCGGCCATTTTGTCTGTCGCTTAGCTAATTTTTTAGTGTCTAAATGCTTTTATTTTTAGTCAAATGAAGGTGTAAGTTGCTTTTTTGAGGTCCTGGATGCTCCCTCTTGCTGTAGGTAAGCTTTTTATGTATGAGTTGTGTGTATTTATTGTGTTTTTCCTTTTTTCATGTTCGCGGGTTGCGGCCGATTGTTGCAAGGTCGTAATGTGTGGTAACGTGTCTCGTATGCTGTTTGCGTTGCGAGGTAAAGTTTACGAGGGTCGTAGTTGGTGTGTCGTGTTGTTTGTTTGGTCACGGTTGTTGTGTGGTTGTTTGCGTTTGAACGTAGATTTTGCTAGGGTCGCAGTTGCTGGCAAGGAGCGCCTTCGGCGATCCATGCCAGCAACTGAGGCCCTCACCCGCAGCCTTTGGCGCTCCATGCCAGCAACTGAGGCCCTCGCCCGCAGCCCTCGCTATGCGAGGGCCGCGGGCTTGCTACGCGAGCCCGCAAGCGTCAGCAACAACTTGTACGCTTACAACTATATATGTGATATCATAACATTGCTAATGAAAATAATTTTTGCCACTTAAGAGTGAGGAAATGGGTCCTAAGCAAGTGTAAGAGTAACACTAAGCCATGTAAATCCAATAGTGGGAAGGCTTAGGAAAAACCTATGCCGATATGCTCTTTCTATGCACAAGGTTACACAGATTAAAGTGCATGGTAAAATACAGAAAACTTTAGAGAGAAGGTTGAAGGAATTTCTTTTTTGCTCTAATAAGAGTTTTCTCAAAAACAATTTTTTTTAATGATTTTTGAATGATTTTTTGTCCAGTAACTCATGTATAGATGTTATAAATCTAAGAGTATATTTTATTTCTACATACATTTAGAAGATGTTGAACAAACATATCTGATATTCAGTGTGGTAAATTGTAAACACACATCTTATAAAAATATCTTTAAAAAGATATACTTTAGATATTGTAATAATTATGTGTACTTGATAATTATCAAAGCAAGATCATTGACTTATAAATGGAGCATTAATACTTAAAGATTGTACATAAATAACTTGGAAGTTTTACATTTTTAATGAGGCAGAAATGTAGAAGAAATAAACAAATAATATAATAATGGAGACTGACATAAAAAGGCATGCATTTATGTTTTATACAGCAGTTCTCTTGGGATTTTACTAATTATATTTATGAATAAAGGATTTTTCTTTAAAATAAAGCATCACTTACCCTTAGACGAGCTTCAGATTCTCACTTATATTAATCAACAATGCAATCATCAGAAAGGTGACGGCCTTCGGTAAAGAAACAGAAAAGCTATTATCATATGCTGATTTGTCTCCTTCAGGATGCTACATTTTGGTTTACTTATTTTCATATTTCATGTGAATAATTCTCAATGTATATGACACATTAAAACTGTTCTAACAATTCCAATGAATATGAATGGTATATGAATATGAATGGTTTGTTGATATGATGGTACTAAAAAGTAAAGGAAAGTCAATGTTAGGTAGCTGTCATGGGCACCTGTTTTCTATTCAGGGTGTTTAGGGATTAATCCTTTTTGAATAATAATGCAAAATGAACTGGAGAAAATACCAGAGTAGTATATTGGCTTGGGGAGCGGTAACAGGAAATGATGGCTTGACAATGCAGGAGTCTGAGGCTGGACTAGAACTTGCAGATAGACAGGGTCAAATGTTGAAAAATAGGCCACAATAGGCCTTAAAGATTAAAAGAGCAATGTGGAGGCTTTCCCACCCTACAACAGGCCCTATCCAGTGGAGTCAGTCAGAATTTAAAGACCCAGGTTCTAGTTGAGCCCATGAAGTGTAAATGGTGGACTTATTGCACAGCAATAAACAAAACAGTGGAATCAAGCCTACCCCAAGCCCCAACATCCCAGAAATATGTAAATACCTGGAAACGGCACTCTGTGTGCAGGTGTATAAGTAGATACACATCTCCTAGCCAGTATGTGTGCTATGAAAGAGGCCCAACAGAGCAGCTACCCATCCTGACAGTAGGACTACAAATGTTTTTTAAAGATATTTTAATTTACTTTTTGTGTTAAATATTACACTACTAGCGACTTGCCCGTCAAAAAATGACAGTCAATAAAAGAAAGTGTTGAAATGCTGTTTGTCACACAATGTGAGTGTACTGTGTGCCTCAACTATATAGACCCCTCTAACACACTAATGAACACATGTAATAACACTATAAGTGCCATGAGGGTCATCCAGCACCCTCATGAACCAAGGTGTAAGCACTACACCATTTTAACCTGGTCACTTATGGTGGCCTATAAGCCTCTGTTTAACTCCATCAGTCCCATAAGGGTATATTATGACCATTATGGGCCTGTTACAACGCAACATTAACCACATAAGTGCCATGACGGTCCTCAAGGACCATCATGACACTAAGTCTAAACACTACACTGCACTATACCCCCCCAATAAAACATTAAATATCAACTACCCTCTACACTAACCTATTAACACATACACACCTACCCCCTAATAACCCTCACCACTCTAATTACAGAAATCAAAAAAACTAAATTCATCAAAAAGCAGAAATCTACATTACATAATAATAAAAAACCTAAATCACCAAAAATAAAAAAATGTACATTACAAAAAAAAAAACCTAAGTCACAAAAAATAAAAAAAGGAACATTACAGAAAATAAAAAAAACATTACAACCCCCCCCCACTACAGAAAAAAAAACAATTACACACCTGAAAAGGAAATACATATAATACATACAATACAATTAAATACAATACACCCCTATGTAATATACATCCCACTATGTAATATACATCACCCTATGTAATATACATCACCCTATGTAATATACACCCCCCTATGTAATATACACCCCCCTATGTAATATACATCCCACTATGTAATATACATCCCACTTTGTAATGTAATATACATCCCACTATCTAATATACAATATTATCTAATATACATCTTCCTATCTATCTATCTAATATACAATAAATACTATCTACATACTATACATCCCCCTATCTATCTAATATACAATACATGCTATCTATATATAGCAACCCTAATTCTAAGCTACAATAAAATAATTAAGACTACTTACCTTTGAGATATTTCTTCAGATCACCAACCTAGGGTAAAAAAGATTTAAAAAATGAACACAACACGTTTACATGAAATAACTAAACATTCTAAACATTCTAAATATTCTAAATATTATACTCACCTTTCCAGCATGTCCTGTTCCAGTGTGTCACGTCCCAGCATGTCACGTCATTCTCCATGTTTGCCTCTGCGGCGCTGCTCCTGTTAAAAAAAAAAAAACATTACATTAGCACACATACATAAACATGAAACAAAGTGAAATAAACACAATCTACAATATACTTACCTCCCCGCGATGTCTCCAGCCTCCTGGTGTTCTGCTCCGGAAGCATCCGACGCTAATGAGCTTCCTACGGAGTGTTCTAGAATAAAATTGGCAATGGCGGATTCTGATTGGCTGAAAAGGCTGTCTATCAAATTCAGCCAATGAGAAGACCCCAATTGTGAACCAATGAAGATGTAGATTATGTTTATTTTGTTTTTATGTATGTGTATTAATGTTATGTTTTTTTTAACAGGTGTCGCTCCGAAGAAGGATTAAAAGAATCAGGCCGGGACATGCCGGAAAGGTGAGTAGAATATTTAGAATGTATAGAATGTTTCTTTATGTACTGTAAATGTGTTGCACTAAATTTTTTTTTTTTTTCCATAGGTGGCTGATCTGAATGGACATCTGCAAAGGTAAGTTGTCTTAATTATTCTATTTTAGCTTAGAATTAGATTATTTTATATATAGATAGCATATATTAAATTGTGGTATTTATTTTGATAGATTGGGGATGTATATTAGATTATGGTATTTATTTAGATTGTGTGATGTATATTAGATAGGGTTGTATTGTATTGTATTGTATTTAATTGTATGTATTTGTATTGTATGTATTTGTATTGTATTGTATGTATTTCCTTTTCAGGTGTTTAATTTTATTTTTTTCTGTAGTGGGGGGGGGGGTTGTTATGTTTTTTTTTATTTTCTGTAATGTTCTTTTTTTTATTTTTTGTGACTTAGGTTTTTTATTTTATGTAATGTAGATTAGTTTTTTGTTGTGACTAGACTTTTTTATTTTATGTAATTACAGTGGTGGGGTTATTAGGGGGTAGGTAGGTAGTGTAGTTGTTAATAGGTTAGTATAGAGGGTGTTTAGTTGATATTTAATGTTTTATTGGGGGGGTATAGTGCAGTGTAGTGTTTATACTTAGTGTCATGATGGTCCTTGAGGACCATCATGGCACTTATGTGGTTAATGTAGTGTTGTAACAGGCCATAATGGTGTTAATATACCCTTATGGGACTGATGGGGTTAAATAGAGGCTTATGAGGGTCTGTATGGACCCCCATGAGTGAGGGGGTTAATGTAGTGCTTATGGGGGTCTGTATTGACCCCCATGAGTGACAGGCTTAATGAAGGGCTTATGGGGGTCTGTATTGAACCCCATAAGTGACAGGGTTAATGAAGGGCTTATGGGGGTCTATATTGACCCCCATGAGTGTCAGGGTTAATTAGGGGTTGATGGGGGTCTGTATTGACAGGTTTTCTTTTATAACGGGTCCTTTAAGGACCTTTACGGTCCTTTAAGGACCTGTAACGCGGGAATTTTGAATTTTCATTGCAGCGGGGGTCCCCGATCGCGTGCAATCGGGACCCCCACTGCAATGGTTAATGTGGGGTTAATGCAGGTCTCCGAGCTTATCTCGGATCCCCTGGGGTCAATGCGGGTTTCCAAGCTTATCTCTGATCCCTTCTTGGGTAAATTGTACGTGGCTGGGCTGTGAGCCTCGTTTTCGTTTTTTTTGGTGGCCATTTTTTCTCTCGCTTTGGGGATTTTCGTGTGTCTGAACTCGGGAATTTGGACTTAAATGGAGGTGTAACTTCACTTTCAGAGGTCCTGGTGCCCCCCCTTGCTATAGGTAAGCTTTTTATGTTGTTTTTGTAAATATTTGGTGTGTTTTGACTGTTTATAGGTGCGCGCAGTTCGGCATTTATGGTCGTACTTTTAGTGCTTGTGGGTCTTTGTTAGGTTAAGGTTAGTTCCGAGGTGTTTGTTTTTTTATAAGTCGTGCGTACATACGACATTGGAGACTTCACTTTCGGCAAATGCGGACCCTCGCTTCGCGAGGGACCGCGTTTGCGGACAAACACATACAACATGGGAGACTTCACCTTCCGCAAATGCGGACCCTTCACCTTCTGCAAATGCGTGACGACGTCTCGTAGTTTGACAACTATTGTATGTGATATGGAAATGTATCAAATTATATCCTGTGCAAGACAGATGAGGAATACAAAGTAATAAATAGATCAACTCTCTGCAGCTTTTCACAGTTTTAGATAAGAATTGTATTTTAGTGATAGTCTCACTACTGTAAATATACTGTATGTCCCACAAAGACTTTTGAGCTACCTTTAATCTCATCTCATAACATGATTAACAGTAGATCTCAACTAAGCCCCATTTCACTATTTAAACCATCACATATAATAGTTGTGAAACTGCGATTCGTCGTCACGCTTGCGACAAATCGCAGTTTGACAACTACGACCGATAGCAGAAAGCCCTGTGCATGCACATTGCGCGGCGTTAGCTGCACATGCGCACTGCGTTAGCCGCGCATGCGCACTGTGCTGTGCGCGCGCATGAGCACTGCGTCCGCCGCGCCTGCGCATTGTGCATCGTGAGCCGGGCATGGGCACGGCAAGGGAACAAGAGAAGGGAGGAAGAATGAGGCAAATGGGGAGGAGGTGAGAGACACACAGGTGAGGAGGGGAAAGGCACACAGGGGAGGAGGGGAGAGACACACAGGGGAAGAGTGGAGAGACAGACAGTGAAAGAGTGGAGAGACAGACAGTGAAAGAGTGGAGAGACAGACAGTGAAAGAGTGGAGAGACAGACAGTGAAAGAGTGGAGAGACAGACAGTGAAAGAGTGGAGAGACAGACAGTGAAAGAGGGGAGAGACAGACAGGGAAAGAGGGGAGAGACAGACAGGGAAAGAGGGGAGAGACAGACAGGGGGAGAGACAGACAGGGAAAGAGGGGAGAGACAGACAGGGGGAGAGGGGAGAGACAGACAGGGGGAGAGGGGAGAGACAGACAGGGGGAGAGGGGAGAGACACGGGGGAAGAGGGGAGAGACACAGGGGAAGAGGGGAGAGACACAGGGGAAGAGGGGAGAGACACAGGGGAAGAGGGGAGAGACAGAAACAGGATGAGGGGAGAGACACACAGAGGAGGAGGAGGAGGGAGAGAAGGGAGAAGTGACACAGAGGAGGCAAATGGGGTGGAGACACGAGGGAGGGGGAAGAGAAGGGAGCCAGAGAAGGGAGGAAGAAACACACAGAGGAGGAGGGGAGGGACACACAGAGGAGGAGGGGGAAGAAACACACAGGAGTGAAAGGAGGAAGAGACACAGGGGAGTGTGAGAAGGGGGAAGAGACACAGAGGAGTGAGAGGGGAAAAAGACACAGGGGAGGGGGAAAAGTCACAGGGGAGGGGGAAGAGTAAAGGGGAGTGGAAAAAGACACAGGGGAGGGGGAAAAGTCACTGGGGAGGGGGAAAAGTCACTGGGGAGGGAGAGGGGTAAAAGACACAGAGGAGGGAGAGGGGGTAAGAGACACAGTGAGGGAGTGGGAAAGAGACACATGGGAGGTTGGGGGGAAAGACAAAGGGAAGGGAGAGGGGACGAGACACAGGGGAGGGAGAGGGGAAGAGTCACAGGGGAGGGAGAGGGGAAAAGAGACACAGGGAGGGAGTGGGAAAGAGACACATGGGAGGGAGGTGGATAGACACATGGGAGGGGGAAGAGACACAGAGAAGGGGGAAAGAGACACATGGGAGGGAGAGGAGAAAGAGACACAGGGGAGGGGGACAGACACAGTGGAGGGAGAGGTGGGGAGGAGACACAGGAGGGAAAGAGACACAGGGGAGGGGGAAGAGACACATGGGAGGGAGAGGGTGGAAGAGACACAGGGAAGGAGGGAACAGATACAGGGAGTGAGAGGTGGGGAGGAGACACAGGAGAGGAGGGAACAGACACAGGGGAGGGAGAGGTGGGGAAGAGACACAGGAGGGAAAGAGACACAGGGGAGGGAGAGGAGGGGAAGAGACACACGGGAGGGATGAGGGAAGAGACACAGGGGAGGCTGAAGAGACACAGAGGAGGGAGAGGTGCAGAAGAGACACAGGGGAGGGAGGGGCAAGAGACACAGGGGAGGGGGAAAGAGACACAGGGGAGGGAGAGGGGGCCAGAGACACAGGGGAGGAGGGAACAGACACAGGGGAGGGAGAGATTTCTTCTCATCCTTTTAATATGTGGATTATTTGTTAATAATTGTTAATTCATCCAGAGAAAGGCAAAAAGAAAAAAGAAAATCATTGAAACGTTGCCAATTGTCTTATAAGGGGAAAAAAAGCTAAATTCCTTCCTGACCCCAGAGACTGGAGATCAAATTTCTCCCTGGATCAATATTCCTTTGCTAGTTATCTAGGATAAACTTGAATGCCCTCTTTATTGAAAAAAAGATATAACCCCTTTTTAAAGTTATCTATCGATTTTGCTGTCACCACCTCCTATGGTAGAGAGTTACACAGTTTAACCACCCTAACTATGAAGAACCATTTTCTTTCTTAAATGTGAAATCTTTTTTCCTCAAACCTCAAGGGATGTCCTCTTGTCAGTTGAAAATCTCTTGGCACAAAAAGTTCACTTGACAAAGCCTCATATTTACCCTGGATGTATTTAAATAAGGTAATCATATCTCGTTGTAGATGCCTTTTTTCCTAGGGAAAATCAGTTTGATTTGGTTAGTCTTTCTTCATAACTTAGACCCTCCATTCCCCTTATTAGTTTTGTTGCCCTACTCTGTAATTTTTCCAGCTCTAAAATGTCCTTTTTATGAATTGTGCCCAAAATTGTACTCCATATTAAAAATGAGGGCGTTCTCAGATTTGTACAGTGACAGAATTATATTTGCTTCCCTGGCTTCTATACCCTTCTTAATGCATGTTAATATTTTATTTGCCTATGCAGCTGCTGCTTGTCATTGAGCACTGCTACCTAGATATTTGTCCACAAGTACTCCCAAATCCCTTTCAATATCAGATACCCCTAGATTTGCTCCATTAAGATTATAAATTGCATGGTTATTTTTCCTTCCCAAATGCATAACCTTACATTTATTTGTATTAAATCTCATCTGCCATTTAGCTGCCCATTTCTCTAATTTATGCAAATCCCTTTGTAGGGAAAGTACATCATTATCTCATTTAATTACCTTGCACAACTTAGTGTCATCAGCAAGAATGGAGACACTACTTTCAAGTCCTACTTCTACGTCATTAATAAATATGTTAAAAAGGAGAGGACCTAATCCTGAACTTTGAGGAACCCCACTTACCACATTAGTCCAATCGGAGTATGTTCCATTTACAGCCTTTTGCTTCCGGTCTTTTAGCCAGCTCTCGACCCATGAGCAGATATTTACTGCAATTCCTGTATCCCTTAGTTTGCTCAAAAGTCTCCCATGTGGCACTGTATCAAAAGCCTTTGCAAAATCTAAAAAGACTACATCCACTGAGTTGCTCTGATACAAGTTCCTACTAACCTCCTCATAGAAACTAAATAGATTGGTCTGACATGACCTATCCTTCATAAATCCATGTTGACCGCTACGTATGATTTTGTTCAAATAGACATATTCTTGTATACTGTTCCTTATTAACCCTTCTAAAAGTTTCCCAACTACAGATGTGAGGCTCACTGGTCTATAATTCCCCGGATCTGCTCTTGCTCCCTTCTTAAATATAGGTATCACCTCTGCTTTTCTCCAGTCATCTGGTAGCGTGGCGAGTGAATCTTGAATAATTAGATATAATGGTTTGGCTAATACAGAATTCAGTTCCCTCAGTATCCTTGGATGTATTCCATCAAGACCTGGGGATTTTGTAACATTTATATTCTCCAATCTCTTTTGGATTTCTTCCTGTTTTAACCAATTATTTAGTGATAGTAATGTAAGCCCATTGTGTTGCAGTGTCCCAACCACTGGTACCTCCCATGTATATACCGAAGAAAATAACCTATTTAGCTCATCTGCCTTTTCCTGGTCACTAATTATCAGATGGCCTGTGTCACATTGTAATGTTCCTATAGCTTCCTTCCTCGCCTTCTTCCCATTAATATATTTAAAAAAATATTTTAGGGTTAGTTTTACTTTTCTTTGCTACTAACTTCTCATTTTCTGTTTTAGCCAGTCTAATAGTCCTTTTGCAAGCCTTGTTGATTTCCTTATAGTCACATAAAGCTGCCTATTTTCCCTCCTTCTTGTATAATTTAAATGCATGCTTATTTTTCCTTATCATGATCTTTAAGTCATTGTTAAGCCACATGGGATGTGATTTACTCCTTTTTATTTTATTTCCACATGGTACATGCTGATGTGTATGTATATTTAGTAAAGATTTGAATGTTCATTTATTTTCAGTATTTTTTCCTGTAAGTTCTTTATCCCAGTCTATATGTAGTATTGCTGCCCGTAGCCCATTCAAGTAAGTCCTTTTAAATTTTAGAGTTTTTGTTGGCCCCTTACATTTCTGTTTTTTGTATTTAATCTCAAATGAGACTGTGTTGTGATTACTGTTCCCCAATTTTAACATTTGATATTATATCAATATTACTTGTGATGATTAAATAAAAGATGGCTCCATTTCTAGTAGGTTCTTGTATAACCTGTGCCAGTTAACGATCCCTGCGTGTACTCAAGAACCTGCTCCCTTTAGATGAACTGCTGGTCTTATTTATCCAGTTTATTTCAGGGTAATTAAAGTCTCCCATTATTAGAATTTGCCCATACTTCGCTGCATTTCCAATCTGTAACAATAATTGCAGTTCCTCACTTTCAATTATATTTGGGGGTTTATAGCATACTCCCACCAATATGCATTTTGAATTAGCTCAATTTAACTCAACCCACAAAGATTCAATGTCACCACTAGTTTTACTATAAATATCTTCTCTGATTAAAGTTTTATAACCAGGCTTAACATACAGACAAATCCCTCCTCCTCTTCTACCATTACCCCTATCTTTCCTAAATAAGTTATAACCATCCAAATTAACTGTCCAGTCATGAGATTCATCCCACCATGTTTTAGTTATTGTATTTTTTTCTTGTACTGCTAATAATTCTAGCTCACCCATTTCCCCAGGCAAACTTCTTGCATTCGTAAGCATACACTTTATGTTGCTATGGCTCTGCCGTTGTGAAGTGTTTGCCACTGTATTTGAGTCACCTAGTAATACCTCCCTACTGTCTATTGTAACCCTTCCCCTCCCCCACCCATGGGTAGATGACTCATTCATTTCCCCCTCTACCCTTTCTACCCCATACTTCTATATAGTCCCTCACCCCACCTACTAGTTTTAAAACTCCCCCAGCCTTTCTACCATCCTATACCCAAGCACAGAAGCTCCCTCAACATTAAGGTGCAATCGATCACTGGTATAGAGATTGTACCTAAGTGAGAAGCCCAGTGCTCTAAAAACCAGAAACCCTCTGCACTGCACCACATTTTTAGCCACGCATTAACCGCCCTAAGCTCCTTCTGTCTCCCTGGGCTAGCACATGGCACTGGTAGTATCTCAGAAAATACTACCTTGGAGGTCCTTGCTTTAAATTCCCTAGTTCTTCAAAATCCTTCTTTAGGACACTCCATCTTCCACTTACTTTGTCATTGGTACCAATATGTACAAGCACCCAGGAGACAGCAAACTGTTCAATTGCTGGGATCTACCTTCCCAATAATAGAGTCCCATACCACCAAAACCTTTCTCTTGCTCTGCCTATGCTGCACTACCACTCCTCCAGTAGAACTGCTCTCTTTCCTGTTAGACGGAACAGCCCTATCTGGCATTGCCATTCCTGAATGGACATCCCCAACAGTTTCACTCAATCTGCCAAATCTGTTGGTGTTTGTCAACTCAGAACTGGCCTGCCTCCTCCTGTTGCCCCTGCTTCATCTTCTAACTGTAACCCAGCTACCTGCCTAGACATCCTCACTAGCACCATGCTAGTCCCAGCTAAACTGTGCTCAGTGAGCACCAGCTCCCTTTCCAGTGGAGCAATATTGCTAAGTGCTGCAATTCTCCTCTCCAGTTCTCCAATTTGAGCCTCCAGAGAGACAACATGCTCACACCTGCCACAGAAGTATGGACCCTGGATCATCTGTTCCAGTAGTGCATACATGTGGCAGGATGTACACTCAGTGAGGTTGCCGCTGGACTGACTCATTATTAACAGTTACAAAAATACAGTGGGAAAACAAATCAATGTATTTGTATAAAGATTGCTTTTCTACACCTTAACACAAACAAAACAAAATATATATATATTTTTGTTTGCAATTTTTTCTTATAATACCCCTTTTCTTTGAACTCCCTCCTTTTACTTAATTTCCTACACACTAGCTACACTTATACTAGAAATCATTTGCAAGCTCCCAAGTTCATGAGGGAACCTTACGGAATGTGAATCTATGTATCATGAAAAATGTTTTTTATTTTATGTATACCATCGGTTGTGATTTGCCATAAATAAAATACTGTGGTCATACGAACACTTTGTACTGTATGCACATAAATACAATTTTATCAGGATGTATTTAAATAATCTCTTGTGATTAATTATTTGCATAAACATTATCTTGTGCTTTTGTCTTTAGTTAATACACTGTTATTTATCTCAAGCTGGACTGGTGCTGGTGTATGAAAAATGCTTAAACAAATATCCCTTATGTATTTCCTAAGGAAAGTATTTTTAAGCTATATCCCTTTATTGTAATTGTTTAAAAAGAACAACAAATCTCTGCAAATGAAGGCTCAGGGCAGCACATTATTTAAAGCCTAAACAGATGTTCTTTTAAAATGCCCATTTTTGATCAGGGGATTCCAGTAAAAAGGATTTGCAGCTGTTCTTTGCTGTTCTTTAACCTCCTCACTGCCATCAACTTTATGTATTATTCACTTGTATAATACATATTACAGCATTTTGGAATAAAATATTCAAAAATAGCTGTTCAAACGGATTATATGAAAAATATAAATAGTTTGCAGCAATTTTTTATCTAAATTGTTTAAAACCAATGCATGATGAGTAAATGAAAAATTGTTAAGTATATAATAACATGTTTGGTGTAGACAGTAGGGAATTATACAAACTGTTCTTTTTCTTTTTAATTAGTTTGTTATTGCCCATTATTCCATGTGAACCAATGTGAAAGTGCTTCTTATCACATAAAGAATAGAATAGCCCAAGTTAATCCATGATCCATCTTCTCAACTCATTGTGCGATTTATTAATACCCGTTCTTCCATGTTATAGCTAGTTCATTGTGGCTGATTGTGGCTCATTGAAAGTTATAGTGAAATGGCATGCCTTTCCCCCCTCCTCTCCCTCTCTTGTGTCTCCTTTCCCCCTCATCTCCCTCCCCTGTGTCTCCTTCCCCCTCCTCTCCCTCCCCGTGTCTCCTTTCCCCCTCATCTCGCTCCCCTGTGTGTACTTTCCCCCCTCCTCTCCCTCACCTGTGTGTACTTTCCCCCCTCCTCTCCCTCACCTGTGGGTACTTTCCCCCCTCCTCACACTCCCCTGTGCCTCCTCTCCCTCCCCTGTGCCTCCTTTCCCCTCCTCTCCCTCCCATGTGCCTCATTTCCCCTTTCTCTCCCTCTCCTGTGTCTTTCCCCCATCTCTCCATCCCCTGTGTCTCTCCTCCCTCCCCTTTGTCTCTCCCCCCTCTCCCTCCCTGTGTCTCTTCTCCGCCCTCTCCCTCCCCTGTGTGTCTGCCCCCTCTCCATTCCCTATGTCTCTCTCCCCCTCTCCTGTGTCTCTCCCCCCTCCCTTCCCTGTGTCTCTTCCCCTTCCCTTGTGTCTCTTACCCTCTCCCCTGTGTCTCTCTCCCCCTTCCCTGTGTCACTTCCCCCCTTCCCTGTGTCTCAACACCTTTCCTCCCATGTGTCTGTCCCCCCTTCCCTCGCCTGTGTCTCTTCCCTCTTCTCCTGTGTCTCTTCCCTCCTCTCTCTCCCCTGTGTGTCTGCCCCCTGTGTCTCTTCCCCCTTCCCCTGTGTCTCTTTCCCCCCTCCCCTGTGTCTCTTTCCCCCCTCCCCAATGTCTCTTCCCCTCCCCTGTGTCTCTTCCCCCTTTCATCCTCTTCCTCCCTCGTCCTCCTCCTCCTCCCTCCTCCCCCTCCCTTTCCCCTTTCCAATTACCCCACCTCACTGTGTCCCCTCTATTACCTTCATCAGCTGCTCCTCTCCATTGCATCTTCCGGCTGTGTCGGGACCCGGCATATGCAAATAATGTATCACGCATCTGTCATCACGTCATTAGCATATGCCGTGTCCCGACACATGAAGAGCAGCAGCTGATGAAGGTAAGTGAGGGGAGGGGGGTTAATTGGAGAGGGGGAAAGGGAGGAGGAGGGGAGGGAGGGAGTAGGAGGATGAGGGGAGGAAGGGCGGAGGAGGATGAGGGGAAGCAGGGAGGGGGAGGATGAGGGGAGGCAGGGAGGAGGAGGATGAGGGGAAGCAGGGAGGAGGAGGATGAGGGGAAGCAGGGAGGAGGAGGATGAGGGGAAGCAGGGAGGAGGAGGATGCGGTGAAGCAGGGTGGAGGATGCGGTGAAGCAGGGTGGAGGAATATGAGGGGAGGTAGGGAGGAGGAGGATGGTGGAGGGAGGAGGAGGATGAGGGGAAGCAGGGAGGAGGAGGATGAGAGCAATCAGGGAGGAGGAGGATGAGGGTAGGCAGGAAGGAAGGAGGAGGATAAGGAAGACAGGGTGGAGGAGGATGGGGGAAGGCCGGGAGGAGGAGGATGAGGGGAGGCAGTGAGGAGAATGAGGGTAATGAGGGAGGAGACAATGGGCGTGATGCCAGCCCCCCTCCCTCTTCCCTCACTTACCTTGATCAGCTGCTCCTGCTGCTCTCCATTGCATGTTCCAGCTGTGTTGGGACCCTGCATATGCTAATGACGTGACTTGCATGTGAGGTCACATCATTAGCATTTACCAGGTCCTGACACAGAAGATGTGATGAAGAGGAGTAGCTGATGAAGGTAAGTGAGGGGAGGGGGGTTAATTGGGGAGGGGAAAAGGGAGGAGGAGGGAGGAGGTAGATGAGGGGAGGCAGGGAGGAGGTAGATGAGGAGAGGCAGGGAGGAGGAAGATGAGGAGAGGCAGGGAGGAAGAAGATGAGGGGAGGCAGGGAGGAAGAAGATGAGGGGAGGCAGGGAGGAGGAAGATGAGGGGAGACAGGGAGGAGCAGCATTAGGGGAAGCAAGGAGGAGGAGGATGAGGGGAAGCAGGGAGAAGGGGGATAAGGGGAAGCAGAGAGGAGGAGGAGGAGGGGAAGGAGGGAGGAGACAATGGTGGTGATGCGAGCCTCTCTCTCCCTCTACCCTCACTTACCTTCATCAGCTGCTCCTGCAGCTCTCCATGGCGTCTTCCGGTTGTGTCGGGACCCGGCATATGCTAATGATGTGACGCGCATGTGACGTCACGTCATTAGAATTTGCCAGCCGGAAGACACCATGGAGAGCAGCTGATGAAGGTAAGTGAGGGGAGAGGAAGGTAGAGGGAGAGGGAGGTAATTGGAGAGGGGGAAAGGGAAGAGGAGGAGGTGAAGGAGGTAGGAAGGAGGTAGGAGAGACTGGGGGTGATGCCAGGCCTAATGACTCACCAAGTGCTCCAAGTTAACGACTCGCCTGAGTCTGCGAGACTTGCAGTCGATGAGCGCCAAAGGCGCTCATCGCCTAAGTCGCACGCACTACGCAAAGTGTGACGACGTCTCGTAGTTCGACTGGTATAATATAAGATTAAATAATATAACTAATATTGCTGCTACAGCATTTGATACTTGCAATGCTGAAGGTAAAATGTTTTAGCTTACCATATGTTTTATTACTGGCTCTCTCAATTGCCAATCACAGAAGGTTCACGTCACTATTAAACCCTATTCTGAGTGGCTGTTATTTCATCCAATCAAATTTCATTTATTTAATCCAATCCAAGAAACTGCATTTTTAAAATATATTTTCTGCTCAGGTATTTATATTAATTAATGGTGAACTAAAAAAGTAGGTTTAACAGGAAAAGTTCTTACATTGCCCATTTAAGTCAAAAGAAAAGGATTTTTTTTACTTAAATGTCATATGGGGTTTAGTGTAATGTCATCAATAATATAATAGATTATGTAATTTTTCATATATGTAATGTCCATATACAGTAGGTGTAGTAATAGTCATATCGTATGCATTATGAATGATGTCACTGAATGAAATTTAGGATGTCAACTGTGGTAAAACAAAATAATAAACAAATATGTTTCAATACAGAATACAGCAAAAAATGTCAACCTCAAAATATCATGCTGTAGTGGGTGTCTGGTGGTATTAGCCTTATATGTGGAAAAAAGGAGCAATTATAACTACAAAAGGTCGGCGTTGTCGTTGCTAGGTGACAGGATGGCCAGAAGGGTGAGAGGTGGGAGGATACTATGCTGCTGGAGCCACTGTGAAGCCAGGGAAGCTAGATGCCGGCATCGTTGTTGCTATGTGACATGCTGGCCAATCAGACCCCATGCAGACGTGTGCTAGGCCACTATAGTTGCTGCTATTGGACAGGGGGAGTTACTAAGCAGCTATTCACACAATATGAATCGGGGCTTGCAACGCAAGTTTATCCGAGGTGCCATATTACTAAATATAAAGTGCAAAACTAAACTGATGTTTACCAGACAGACACTTGGGCAGAGGTTGAAAATTGGATGGGGGATGGGCAAATTTCCACTGGGTTTTTGACTAGATGGGTTCTACTCAATTGGATAAGGTGAAGATCATGAGCGATCTCATAAGAAATGTAATTTTTTTTAAAATGATAGGGCTTAATAAAGAGTACCATCGTATGAAAAAGAGCAGAAATGAGCACATAATAATAAGTAATAATATGGGATGTGTAATGTATGATATGATAGTATAACTGAACATGGTTTGGTGGGTGGTTGAATCTATCTCCAAGGGAGACATGGCATAATTGAGCACATATATAATGTACTATTGAAGCAAACCACCTCGGGTGGGTGATGAATGGATAGTTAATCCATAATGAATGCCTCCAGGCCGATGCCTCTATTGATGATGCTTAAAAGTTCTACTTGGTAGCTAGGATTATCAGTCTTGTTGATATCAAAAGACATGTTGAGTTCAGTAAACAGATCAAGTGGTTTGTGGAGGCTGCTCAAGTAAAAGTCATGGCTGCTCTTAGAGTCAAAGTTTACTTTACAAGTGAAGTAGAACTTGTTTCTCCAATCACTCCCCTGGAGATGCCATGATTTACGTAACATAGGGTGGATTGGGATTAATTTGAATGCCTCGGTAATGTCTGAGTTTGATAACTAGGATCTGGGACCTGATTGAGTCATATGGAATACAGCATCATCTATGCGGGCATATTAAAGGGAAAACTCATTAAAGGGGATTAATGAGTTAAGTTATGCAGTGACCCAATGGGAAATCTATTTGTAAATCCAGTTATAAGGTAATCATTGAGGGACGGTGAACAGTGTGAAGTTAGAAGATGGGATAAATGCAGGATTTTGACTATGCTTATTCAGACTTGAAGCAATCTGCAGGCGCATCAGGAACACCCTCTGGTGTTGAAATGATTACAGTTAATGTACATGGTGTCCTAAACAATCTTTTTGTGGGTGAACAGAAGGTGCTGGCTTCAAGCTGAGGAGAGATGTTACAGGGTCTGGTCTGAGGAGTGGATGTGGACGGAGTGGGGCAGAATTTGGTGGCTTGGAGTGGTGAAAAACAATGCTGACAGATAGAGGCTTTTACCCTTGTGAAATGCAGGCAAAATAAATTGTAGTCCAAAGTTGACCATTCTACAGTGCTATTAAAGTGGGTTCTTGCTGCAGCTGCCTTGGCGGTAAGAGAATGGTGGTATTCGTAATAACTAGTGCCACTGTACTTATGAGCCAGATCTATCACTAAATAGAGATAATCATCCAATTCCTGTCTATGAGCTGGATAAGCTGAACTAACAATATCCTACATACACTAAAAGCCAAGACGAATTTGATTGGAGTTAGCTTTCTGTTCAGACGAGGCTTGTTTGATTTGATCACAACCGAGACATTCCCTTGTGAAAGGGTTTTGTTCTCAGCTGTGTAGTAAAATGGAATGTGAAGGGAAACCAGGTTGATGTCTTTACCTTCAATTATGTCCTTGCTAATGTGAGCAGTGACGACTTGGGAAGGCAATAATGTTTGAGGTGGGGAAGACTTCACACTCTGAAGAGACGGGATGTAAGCCCTGTCTAGGGAGGCAGAAGTCTGAGGAACTTTAGGGAGCTGAAGGCATTGAAGAACGAACTCAAGACAAGTGTGGTGGTGTCAAAGGGAAGGTGTGAAGAAGATAGCAAGATATGCTGTGGGCCAGTAGAGAATTGAACAAGTGGTTGGACATGGGAAGCAAAGAATGAGACCTTCTGGCCCATACAGAGTGATTGAAGAAGGTAGGAGTAGGGTCGTGGAGAATCATAGGTGGTGACTGAATTTTTGTCTGGGGCTTAGTAAGGAATACTAGTGGAGTAGAGTCTGAGCCAAGACTGAATGGATATGTCTACTAGATTAAGGAACTTGGGGTTAACAGAGGAAGTCAGATGATACTTGGGCAAAGAGAAGATTTATTGTTGAACTGTTGTATTGGAATATAAGGAGCATGTTTAGATCTGTGACGAAGTGGTTGAGTGGTTAATAGATACTGCTTATATAGGTGGAGCATTGTAATCATGAACAGGACAGACATGTAGAAAGATTAAGATTAAAAACTAATTTTATTGGTGCATGCAGGTGGAACTGACATGTATATGTGAGGTCAGATAAAATGTGGATTGTAATGGGGATGAATGGCTTAACATGAGAGGTATAGCAGCATTACATAGTGAAGGCAGGGAGAATGAAGATTATGCTTTTAACTTTAAAGAAACAGAGTGGTAGGGGATAGTGAAGGAGAGTCTGCCGAACTGTAACTTTGGTGCGTGGATAGGACTGTTATGTAATAAAGCAGGGAGGGAAGTAGTGGTTAGAGGAAGGATGTTAACAATAGCAATGCTGCAGCTAGGGGGCAGCAGAGATACTACCTTTGTGATTTACACAAATTCAAGTCACGGTTTGAATGAGGGGACAGGAAATTTAGATGAGATGAAGCAACAGTAGAGATGGACAGATATGAGGTGGAAAGGGAGAAGAGGCTAAAGAGGCGGAGCAGGGAGAGTGAGGCGAGAGTGAGCGGCACATCACCCACCAGGAGGGGTAGTGCTGCTGGTGGAAAAGCTAGGAGCAGAGAGAAAATTGATGGTAGGAGTGAGACGAAAAATTAACCTGACATATTTATATACTAATACTTCAGAAAACATTTTGCCTTGAATCTTAGTATAGCTTTTATTGGTCCTCAATTTGCTTTCTGTAACAAGCAAACTCTTAAATACATCAGTGTCATGTAAGGTAACAACCTTTTGCATTGAATAGGGCTCTATTTAAGCACAGGGCATATTTTTTTTACAGAAGTTTTTAGTTAGTGAAAACCTTGCTTTTAGATAGAAGTTTAATATCTAAAAACATCTGTAAAAAAAAAATGCTATGTGCTTAAATAGAGCCTTATTCAGTTGGCCGAATCGCAATTTATAAGGCGGAAAGTGACTAACGCACATATTTACTTTAGTGTAAATTGCATTATACTGTAAATATTCATATTACACCATTGTTTTTGGAATAACTAATTTATTAAATGCATACACATACAGTATATATCTAATTTAATGTCACATAAAATACTTAAAATCCAGAACTCTTCAAATACCCCTTTGCAATACATGTTATGTTAAGCATAGAAAATAGCATTCCTTAAGAAATGCTTCTACATACTTACTATACCTGTGTTTATTATAGTCATTTTCTTTCAAACACAGTCACAAGTGTAGGTTCTAAAATTTTAGTTTCGATCTTTCAAAACATTGATCACTCTGTTTCAGAATGTCCTTTTCTTAGCTGAAAAACAAATAAAACCCCAGATAATATGTAGCACAGACAGACAAGTATATTTCCAGTTTCTCCGAATTTTACAGTCTTTTACAGAAAAAAGAAAAGATAATATTGCATACAAATGTAAGTATTCTTCCACATACCTCCTTTAAGATCACATGGTGTATATTGAATTACAGTATTAAAATTATCTTTTCCTAATCCCCATACTAATTAACAATCTTTTTTAGTTCTCTCCAACTCTATGGTCCTCCTTGGCGTTTGCACAAGTGGTGTTTTTGGTGAAATGTTGCATGATCTCTTGAGTGAGTTTATTTTATTTCATTTTAATTCTACAGTTTCACATCATATGTTTCACTGCCAAACAAGTTTTTTTTTTGTGTGTAATAGGTATATATGTTCAAGTATTTTATAGAGTAATATTGTTTTGCAAATTAGTGTGATTGAAGAGGTTGTAACACTATTTATGTTGGAGTGAACAGCAGTTTAGGTAACACTTGTAATGTAAGCATTCAATATTAGTGAGTTAATGAACAAATACATGTGTTTAATTTTGTGCATTCCAGCTGTTAATACAATAAAGCTGCTTTTAAAAAAAATTAACATTTATTCCAATTCATGAAGAGGCACTGGCTGCAAAGGACACTGGCCAAATCAAAAAAGCTTTGATAAGCAGATGCAGCAATAATACTGTTTTGTTTTGAGAAGCTCATTTCGCCAGAAAACAGGCACCATGGTACCGTTGCAGAAATACGAGACGCGGGACTTAGAAAAAAAAAAAACATTACCACCTCGCAAAATTACGACTTTAACAGCCGACCAGCGCAAACCTCAAAACACAATAAATACACACAAAAACACATAAAAAGCTTACCCATAGCAAGAGGGATCACCCAGGACCTCTGCAAGTGAAGTTAAACCTCCATTTAAGTCCAAATTGAAGAGTTTAGACACCCAAAAATCACCTAAGCGAGAGCCAAAATGGCAGCCGAAAAAAAAAAAAACGAGGCTACAGGACCCTAAACACCCAAAATACCACCAAACACCTACGGATTTTCCCCCAAAAAACTGACGAGCTCCAAGAACAAGGACGCTAAATCACCAACAGCCGCGTACCACACATTAGGCGCCATTTTACAACACTAACTTACAGAATGCAGAAGTACACAGCTACCCTAACGGATTTGGCTTGCGTACGCACACTATTTACACTACACACTGCACACATTGCTGACACTTACACAGCAGCTCCACAGCACTCAAAACACACATTGCAGCAACATGAAAACATATTGTCAGCTCTTCAGCATAATGCTTCCTGCATTTATTACTTCAAAATAGGTCAAGTTTATTCCTTTATTAATGTATTATTTAGTTCATTACCATACACCTAACAGCATTAGCTCACTTACAATTTGATTCCCGTAATTTTTTGACGGGCAATATTCTAGTATCATTAAAAAACAAGAGTCCCTAGAAAATACTCTGATGCTGGGTAAGACTGAAGGCACACAAAGAAGGCTTCTCATAATCATAATTTGTATGAGGAATTAAATCCCCTGAAGAATCCATGTTGACGGGGAAAGGTACCTCGGGAGATGTAGTGTGAACCACCCACGCTGCTGTTTTTGCCCTTGCTGTGAGCTGCTGTGCTTGCCTTGGAAACTGCAAGCGTAGAATAGATAGGGAAAAATATATGGGTGCCTAACACAGGGCTGTTCCGAAGGGATTCTAGATGGCCTGATCTCATCTTCCAGCTGCAGCTACTGTATTTGGAAAGCTAAGAACTCTAATAGGGATAGCATGCAGACTTCTATGGACACTTTCCCTCAGATTTACACCCTTGCTCACAATTTGATAATAGGCTCTTTTTCAAAACTTAAAAGGAGACTCTTATTACTTTAATTATTGTATGACTTTATTGATATCCAGTTCAATATGTTTGGTATGTATTGAAGCTGTTATTTTCAGTGCAGTATGTGTTTAACTTGTGTGTATTCTGTTATATTCCATTGATTTGGGTCATTATGGCCACAGTGTATCAGATTTACAAGGGAAATGGTTTGTTCAGAGCATTTCTGAGCTTTATTGTTACTAGAAGACTTGTTACACTGTTTCTGCCATTTTCAGCTACATAGTAGTGATATAAAGTGGCAATACACAAAAGTATTATCGTACTTACTTCACATGCTATTTTTATCAGCTACAACAAGGATGTAATATACTGGGGTGGATCTACCAGTGGTGCAGGTAGTGCAGAGCACCAGAACCCTTCTCTGGTGGGCCTAATGCTGTGCTGATGTTTTTTTCTGGTGCCACCCACTCTGGCACAACCCACCATGGCCACACTAGGCATCTGCTGCCCCCCACCCCAGTGCTTCCTTGATTACACACACACTCCCAGTTGGAAATTGTTGTGTGCCTGTTTAAAAAAGAGCATTTCTACTCTTTTGTGTGTCAGTGTGGAACAGTTCAGCACACTAGGGATGTGAATCATGGAAGAGGTGAGAGAGCAAGGGCTGCAGAGTGGCAGGAAAGTACATGGAATGGGTTCTGTGTGGGGGGGGAGCAAAGGAAATAGGGATGAGTGCTATATGAGGTGGGAGCTGAAAGGAGTTGGGTGCTGTGTGGGGATTGATGCTGAGAGGGGATGGATCCTGACAAGGGCTGGGTGCTATGTAGGGATGGATACTAAGGAGGGTTGATGCTGTGTGGGGTTGGATGTTGAAAGGGACTGGATGCTATGAAGAGATAGTATACTTATATGTGTGTGTATGTATATCCATAGAGGATATTGCTGGAAAGTTGAGCAAGTGTGTCCTGAGTGAGAGAGGAGCATCACACAGGCAGGAGGCAAGGGTAGCAGCTATGGAAAGGGGTCTTGGAAAAAAATACTGTTAAGGGATGGGGTCTTTGGGAGGGTAGCAGTTATGGGAAGGTGTCTTTTGGGTGAGCAGTTATGGGAAGGGGTCTGAGGGAGGAGCACTGAGTGGCTTGGTCCTGGGGGACCCAGTGCAAAATTTGTTAACATCCCCCCAGAGGGGGCACAAATTAGTTTTTTTGCATGAGGACCCTCCATTCTCTAGCTCCACCACCAATAATATATCTAAACAGATTGACATACATTGAAGGACTGGATAAAAGTAATGGGGTAGAAAGTATAGAGGGGGTAAGGTATGAATTAACTACTCATGGGGAGGAAATGGGGGAAAGATTAGTATAGTCAATAGGGAGGTATTACTAAGTAGCTCAAATACAGAGACAGGCACTTCAGAACTACAAACTCATAGCATCAGTTGTATGCTATCTAATGCCAGACACTTGCCAGAAAACATGGGTAAGTTAGAATTGTTAGCAATTAATGAAAAATGGGATTTAATAGGCATCACTGAAACATGGTGGGATGAATCTCATGACTGGACTGTTAATCTGGGTGGATATAACCTGTTTAGGAAAGATAGGGTACATGGTAAAAGAAGAGCAGGGATTTGTCTGCATGTTAAGCCTGAATTTAAGCCTATATTCAGGGAAGATATGTATGTTGGAACTAGCAATCATGTTGAATGTTTGTGGGTAGAGTTAAATAGTGGAGGTGCAACTTCCAAGAGAATATCAGTCGGAGTATGCTATAAACCCCCAAATACAATTGAAAGTGAGGAAATGCAATTATTTTTACAGATTAGAAATGCAGCTAAGCATGGTCAAGTTCTAATAATGGGAGATTTTAATTACCCTGAAATAAACTGGATGAATGACACCAGCAGTTCAGCTAAGGGGAGCAAGTTATCTTGAATTTAGTTATCACAAATAATATTGATATGGTATCAAATGTTTAAATAGGGCAACCTTTGGGAAACAGTGATCACAACATAGTTCATTTGAGATTGAATTTAAAAAAAAAAACTTTAAGGGCCAACAAAATTTCTGAATTTTAAAAGGGCAGATTTTAATGGTCCAAGGGCAGCAATACAACGGACAGACTGGGACAAAGAATTGACAAGTAAAAACACTGAACAAAAATGGACAACATTTAAATCCTTACTAAATATACATACTTATCATTATATACCTTGTGGGAATAAAAGTAAAAGGAATAAATCACATCCAATGTGGCTTAACAATGATATAAAGATCAAAATCCAGGGGGAAAAAAATGGGCATTTAAATTATACAAATAAGAGAGGACAGAGAGCGCTTTACGTGAGTACAAGGGAATCTACACGGCTTGCAAAAGGGCTATTAGACTGGCTAAAATAGAAAATGAAAAGTTAGTTGTAATGGAGAGTAAGACTAACCCTAAAACAATGTTAAATATATTAATGGGAAGAAAGCCAAGAAGAAAGCTATATGAACATTACAATGTGAAGCAGACTGTCTAATAAATAGTGTCTAGGAAAAAGCAGATGAGCTAAATAGGTAGTTTTCTTTGGTATACACAAGGGAGTCACCATTGGTTGGGTCATTGCAACATAATAGGATTACACTACCTTCACCAAATAACTGGTTAACGCAGGAAGAAATCCAAAAGAGGCTGGAAAAAATAAATGTTAATAAAGCCCCAGGTCCTAATAGAATACATCCAAGGGTACTGAGGGAACTGAGTTCTGTAATAGCCAAACTATTAGATTTATTTTTTCAGGACTCAACAAGGGGTTTCTACCAGGTGACTGGTGAAAAGCAGATGTTATACTTATATTTATGAAACTATAAGCTAGATATGATCATCTGTGTATACTGGTGCATAACACCCTATCAACATATGGATTACATTTAATTTAGGATATTAAAAATCTTGAAAAATGCTGCTATTTATAAAAGTTACTAGGAAATTGCTTGTCAAAAATGATGGTTATAAAATCCCCTATCCCCTGTGTCTCCCCTCTCCACTGTTTCCTTTCCCCCTCTCCCTCTCCTGTGCCTCCTTTCCCCCTCTCCCTTCCCCCTCTCCCCCTCCTGTGCCTCCTTTCCCCCATCTCCCTCCTCTGTTTTTTCTTCCCCCCTCTCCCTCTCCTGTACCTCCTTTCCCCCTCTCATTATCCCCCTTCCCTCCCCTGTGTCTCCTTTCCTCATCTCCCTGCCCTGTTCCTCCTTTCTTCCTATCCCTTTCCCCTAAGTCTCCTTTCCCCCTCTCCCTCCCCCTTCCTTCTCCCTCCCATGTGTCTCCTTCCCCAATCCCTCCCCTGTGTCACCTTTCCCCGTCTCCCTCCGTAGTGTCACTTCCCCCCTCTCCCTCCCTTGTGTCACTTCCCCCCCTCTCCCTCCCCTGTATCTGTTCCCCCCTCCTCCATGCCCTGTGTCTCTTTCCCCCCTCACCCTCCCTTGTGTCTCCTCCTCCTCTTGCAGCCCCTACTGGCAGGCACCAGATACTACTGGGGGTGACGTGAGGCTTGTGGTTGATGGCTCACCTCGCTTTGCGATGCTCTCAAAGTATGACCAACATTGTAAGCATTCCCAACAATGACAACTATATATTGTATGTGAAAATAAAATATTTATATAATAGTGCAGTAAAACCTAGGGACCATATAAATAGATTAAAAGCTCTGAAATCATATTGTTACATAAGATTAGGTATAAGAATGGTGAATATAGGAAAAGGAATTGGGTCAATAAAAATATTGACAAAATACATTGAATAACAAGATCCCTATAATAAGTAAGGCTACTAACATAACGTTGCCCTATACCAAAAAATATACCAATCAAATATAATGCTATTCAGTATTCCTCATATTGCGCATCCAGCTGTAATACTAGGTTTACTGAATAATAAACACCCATATATATATTTAAAAATATAGCGTAAAAACAAGGTTCTGTAATGGACATCATGATAATAGTAGTGTTCTGCAATATATTATTGCACAACTTCTTAAGTAATAATACATGCCACTATGTGGCTTGAGGAATAACTCAAAGTATAAAAAATAAGGTGCTGCAGCCACACTACACCATCAATCGACTGTATCAGCTTCCAACAAGGGAAGTACTTGCAGTATTAGTATTGCGGTTGTATCGTGATTGCTGTCCCAAATAGTGACCCTCCTTGGTGTACTAGTGTTCTGGATCTGCACACTTATATTTTTAGATGTTCATTTAAATGTTATTTAACATTTCTCATGTTAAGAGAAAGATAATGCCTAAAAAGGCTTGCAAAATGGCTATTAGACTGGCTAAAATAGAAAATGAAAAAACTAATAAGCCCTAAACCCCTAAACAAAATGTTAAATATTAATGGGAAGAAAACGAAGAAGGAATTTATACGAACATTACAATGTGAAGCAGACCGTCTGATAAAGTGAACAGGAAAAGGCAGATGAACTATTATTCGGTATACACAAGGGAAGTACCAGTGGTTGGGACACTGTAACATAATGGGGCTACAATACCTTCAAATAATTGGTTAACGCAGGAAGAAATCCAAAAGTGGTTGGAAAAAATAAATGCTTTTAAAGCCCCAGGTCCTAATGTAATACATCCAGGGGTATGGAAGGAACTGAGTTCTGTAATAGCCAAAGCATTATATCTAATTTTTCAGGACTCACTCGACATTGGGTCTCTACCAGGTGACTGGTGAAAAGCAGATGTGATACTTATATTTCAGAAATGAGCAAGAGCAAGTCCGGGGAATTATAGACCAGTGAGCCTCACTTCTATAGTGGGAAAGCTTTTAGAAGGGTTAATAAGGAAAAATATACAGGAACTTGTCTATCTGACCAGGATTATAGGTAGGAGTCAACATGGATTTATGAGGGATAGGTCATGTCAAACAAATCTAATTATTTTCTATGAGGAGGTCTGTAGGAACCTGTATCAAGGCAACTCAGTGGATGTAGTCTTTTAGGATTTTGCAAAGGCTTTTGATACAGTGCCAAATGAAAGACTATTGTGCAAACAAAGGGATATAGGAACTGCAGTAAATATCTGCTCATGGATTGAGAGCTGGCTAAAAGACAGGAAGCAAAGGGTTGTGGTAAATGGAACATACTCAGATTGGACTAATGTGGTAAATGGGGCTACTCGTGGGTCAGTATTAGGAGTGTGAGTGTTTATTTATGCATGTGCAGTGCTCCGTACATGTCATTAAGCATTTTTCAAGACCTCCTTGCTACCAGTAACTTGTGGTTTGACTTTTGCCATCTGTGGGCCTAACGGAGTGGTTAGCAAGGTGGAATCAGAGTATTTGAATAGCAATTTTAGCGTTTTAGCTTTCGCAACTCTTGCGGCCATAAAAAAAAATCAAAGGTTTGGAGGGGTATTGTAATTTTACATATCGCAATGAATGGCAGCCCGGAGCCCGTAACTTGATCCGAATCCGCAAAAAGATGCAAATTGAATAGCAAATTAGGTTACAGGCTTCATTTCCGAGCCTGGATCTCCTGAAAGGCTCAATTGAATGAAAGTCTATGTAACTATTTATCTATGTATGTATCTATCTGAATGTGTCTATTATATCACATTACTACCAATAAAATGTAAACATTAACAATACCCTCATATTTGTTACCTTGTAAAAATACATACTTTCGTAAGCCCTTTCCTTTTTCCTTTTATATAGCTAGTATTTCTCTAGAAAACTTGCTTTATTGTTATTGTTCAGTTGTAAGCGTATTCACACAAAATAAAATAAAATGGAGTAAGTAACTATTAGTAGTGTGACCCAATATATAATGTATAAGAATTGAGGGTTTTAGTATCAAGAACTTTACAAAAGCAAAAAAAAACTCGGATTGAATATTAAAAACACATATGACCGCTAATAGCAACACACTGAATTACATTTTCTCAGGCAAAACAGGTTTATTTCATCAAATTATAAATTGGGTGGTGGTTCTTTACCTCAGTTTTTAATGAGACAAGCTAGTCAAAGTAAAGATATTACATTATCAACAAAGGTTCACGTAGTTAGAACTATGGTATTCCCTGGAGTAACATAAGTATGTGAGAGCTGGACCATAAAGAAGGCTGAGTGCTGTAGTATTGATGCATTTAAATTGTGTTGGATAAAACTGCTCTCAATCCCTTGGACTGCAAGAAGATCCAATAAATCAGTACTGCAGAAAAGTAAGGCAAGCTGTTTACTGGAAGCTATGGCCATAAGGCTGAAGCTAAAATATTTTGGCCATATCACCATATCATGAGAAGACAGCATTCCTTAGAGAAGATTCTGATGTTGGGAAAGATTGAAGGCACAAGAAGAAGGGTAAGACAGAGGCGGAGATAGATGCATGAGGTCATTGAAACAATGAGCATGAGCTTGATGCAGCTCAGAGGGGCAGTGGCTAACATATGTGCCAGGGTGCTCTGGTCTATATGGTTATGGACATGATTAAACAACAACAAAGTAGAACATTCTATATCCAACCAGTGCGCAAGATTAATAAAATAAGATATTTTTTTTGGTCTCTTATACTACATTATTATAGTTTACTTGTAATGCGCCAACATATTCTGTAGCGCTATACATAATTTCATTTCCAGACAAAGACATATTCAGTATTAACACATTGCAAAGAATGAAGGGCTCTGTCTTTGAGCTTAGAATCCAGTGTCCATAGTGCTTTCCTCAAGCGCCATGCAAGATTGAAAACTCGCAGACTTACAATCTACAGTAATCTAAAGTAATCATCAAATTCCATGTTACATGTATCTTCTTATGTAATTAAAGACCCATTTAGTTTTGTTCTCTGGATCTGTATTAGCTTCGTGACCCTTTTTTTGAGAACTTGTTTTACAATACCACCACAGTTAAAATACTATGTTCAGTTTTTGAGTCAGCCATCTAAAGTGGCTGTGAGGCTAATGAGGAGGGACGCCGGTCTTCAGCAAGCTCCAGCAAAGTGCCAGGAGAAAACTCCTCTCTGCTAGTGCCAGGGAGATCCGGAGACTTTTCCCCCAGTGTGTGGGTAGTCTGACCGGAGAAGCTGCTGGAGCTGTGATGCTCAAAGTAAACGGCCCCTAAAAAAGGAGTAATTGACCCCAACAGAAAGACGCATGCTGACAGATGCCAACAGACTCATAAGAGTTGTTTCGACCGGTAGCCGGAGCAGAGTAAGAGAGAGCTCCCTAGGATACAGCTGCCTAGCAGAATAGACCCGGGGAATATATAGAACATACAACAAAATGGAGAAACCTGACACAGACGAAAACCTGAAAGAGGGTGTTAATAGGATGAGAACACATTGCTCGAAGTTGAGAGCAAAACTGAGAGGGTCTGCACGCTGTATGCTGTTCCAGAAAAACGTATGTAAAGGCAATTAATCCAGACATATTATAGGGATATAATATTTAATGATATCGGCTGGCGACATATGGAAAAACTCTTAAAAACGTCTTTTGTTTTCTTTTCTTTCTATGTCAAACAAATACATAAAGCAATTAAACCTAGAGCTATGTAATAAAAGCAAATAGCATACCAGGCTGTAAAAGGATACTAAATTGAAGGACCTGTTATATTTTGAAATAAAAATGACAGAAGATTTAAAATATGAAATCCTGGAAAATGCCAAAGCAGTAAAAGACCTACATGAAAGAACTGAATCAATTGAGACAAAATTTGACAAGTTAACGAAAGATCATATATCTCTATTGTCTTACACGAATGCACTGGAAGGGAAAATTTCAAAACTAAGCAATAAAGTATCATCGGTGGAAAATCATTCCAGAAAGCATAAGCTCAGGATAAGGGGTTTCTATGTTTCTAATATGGATTTGGGCAAATATTTAACTAATGTATTTGACTATTTAGTTCAAAGAACTGAGAATGAGTGAAAAAGGATTGATGTTTTCCATAGAATTACGCTACTATCTAACATAGATAGAACAAGACCTAGGGACACAATAGTAAAATTATGCTCAGTGTCTTATAAAGAAGCAATAGCAGAGGGGCCGCATTTGCGGAGGTGGAGGCTCTACGGTGCCTCACAAGCGGTTACAAACAGCCCCAGAAGCGCGACTTTGAAAAAAAAACTATAACACACAATGACTAACTACACAAAAAAATACGAGCTGTGGGACTTCTAAAAAAAAAATTACGAGCTTGCTAAAATACGAACGTAACGGCCGAAAACGCGCACAGCGAAAAACATAAAAAAACAGAACACACAGCAATGGGGGACAGCCAGGACATCTGAGAGTCAGGTTGTATGCAAATTTAGGTCCAATTTACAGAGTTCAGGCACTCAAAAATCCCCTAAGCACGAGAAAAAATGGGCGCCGAAAAAAATGAAAATGAGGCTACACGACCCCTAAACACGGAAAAGTTTGCCAGGCACATGCGACTTTTACACAAACCCATACGAGGTACAAAATACACTATTAGCAAGCACGCAAAATCATCCACACCCATGTACCACATACACAATTGCCGCCATTTTACATCACTAACTTACAGAATGTAGAACTACAAGCTACACAAAAGGTTTCCCCTCGCGCACAGAGCCTATTTACACTACAAACTGCAGATATTGCTGACACTTACACTTCAGCTCAACAACAGCGCAAATCTACATTGTATGCTGCAGGAACATCAAAACAGATTGTTAGCTCTTCAGCACATTGCTTGCTGCATATATTAATTACAAACAGATAAAGTATATTAATTTATGATTTCATTAATTAATCATCATGAAAAAATACATATACAGAAAAGAAAGAAAAACACAGTATCACAATAAATGACAAAGGCCTTTACCACGCGCCTCACAAGGAGTGCCAACGGTGCTCATAGGACACAAAGTACACCAGGGGAGAGGCTTGCAATAAGCGACAGAAGCAGATCAGCACGGACCTTACAATGAGCACAAAAGCGCCTATGATAACAAAAAATACACCAACCGAGAGGCTCGCAATGAGTGTCAAAGGTGCTCAGAGCGAGGCTCGCAATGAGCGCCAAAGGATCTCAGATGACCAAAACACTTACTGTCTGTGACAAACAGCATTACATGCCTTACAATGTTATTGCCACGTAATTTTTGACAGGCAAATCGCTAGTCCTATATAAATAGCAAAGATACTCCCATGCTGGCTCTGTCCTTAGATGCTGAAAAGGCTTTTGACAGAGTCAGCTCGGAGTTCCTAAATGCAGTTTAGCAGAAATTTGGATTAGCAGAATTCACGCGGAAGACCATACGAGCCCTAGTGTGATAATATCCAGTTATGGATTTGACACTGATAGACTCCAAACAGAGAACGGCACTCACCAAGGATGCCAACTTTCCCCGTTATTATTCCTGCTATATATTGAACCTTTGGCAGAAATAATTAGAGCCACTGCAGAAATCAAGGGTGTTAAGATCGGTAAAGTACATTATAAAATCATGTTATTTGCTGATGACATAATTTTGACTATGACAGACCCGGAGATATCATTACATCATCTTTCTAAAGTATTAGAAGAATATAGTATACATTCCTACTTTAGAATAAATGCCACTAAAACAGAAATCATACATAGGGGGTTGAAGAGAGAGTTAGTGAAAAAATGTAAACTGCTATACTCATATAATTGGGACTCTAAATTTGTCACCCATTTGGGAATAAGATTTACTTTTAGTCTTAAGAAGTTAATGATTGATAATCTGAACAGTAATTGTCCAGATCAGATTATTACTCTTTGATTGGAGGGATACTAAATTATCTTGGACGAGTAGGATAGCAATAGTTAAAACATATATTAACTGACGATAACTTATAATAATAATGATAGACAGATATGTTTATAATGGAAAGAAACCAAGAATTAGTTTCCATATTACTGGGAAAGTATTTGAGGAGGTATAAATCACCCCAGTATTAAAAATGTCCATGATATTATCGTGCTATCACATACAATGAGATGGAATAACATCTTGAATTAATGTTTATGGAGAGATATAGAGGCAGTATTGCTATTCCCTGTTCCAACTGAGATAATAAGATGGCTACCTAATTTTGAAGCTCTGAAATTTAAATCAATTCCAAGGGAAATAAAATCTATAGTTAAACTTTGGTACAAATATAGAGACGTTAGGAAAATTTCCACTTCCCCTCTTTAGAAGCATCAATTGAGTTTATAAGTTATACAGAAAGTAAGTATGATATCCCATATCTTAAAAGTAACGGAATAAAGAAAATTGGTAAATTATTCTCAAATGAGACTAATAGATATGAAAAACCTGATTAAAAAATGCCATCTAGATAGATTATCTTGGCTTGAATACTATGCATTGAATGAAATATTTAAAAAAATGTATTATGTTAGCAATAATTTTGTAAGAATAACCGCTTTTAAAAAACGTATTCATAAGGAAGACATGTCCCACATGATAGCAAAATGTAGAAAAGCAATAGTGAAGGTGGAACAGATAGATAAATCGAGTAGAATTATAAAGTGGGAAAAAAGAACTGGAGATAACATGGCCAGATTGTGCTTGGCATAACACATTGCATATGATTAAAAAATCTGTTTTTTCCATTTCTTACCGGGAGTTGCTCTTTAAGATTATTCAGAGGTGGCATCAGACAGCAATGGATATGAGTAAATGTAATCATGATGGTACTTACGTTGGAGAGGATGAGACAATCTTGGGACGTTATTACATATGTGGTGGCAGTGCGATAAGATCAGACCGTTTTGAAAAGAGTGTGAATGTCCAATCTCAACAGTGCTAGATAAAGGGGTACTGCTCTCTCCTCAAAAAAGCTATCTTACATTTTGAAATTAACAACAAATTTGCTCATAATCAGCACTTAATAAACCATATATTGCTAGTCTCAAAATGGTATATAGTAAAATTGTGGAAATCAGATCGATCTCCAGTATGGTCAGAAGTTCTGACTTGTATAGTGAGAGATAGAGAACTGGAAAAATATTATCTTCGATTTGATATAAAAGGAAAGGGCATAGCCTTGAAATGGCATCACTGGGATTTATTCATAATAAATGTATAATTATATAAAAGGTTTAGGTTATGTGGATGTATCATCTGATATTTCTTTTGGACAAAATAAAATAAAATATTATGTTCACACACAAAACAACTACAATATTGTACTGGATTATTTTCTTTGTGAGTATAGAGATGGCAGGATTACTTAAGTTAGTACTCTACTTGATATGTTCTAAAAAACTTTGTGGAGTAATTACAGTTGTTTTATATATAAAGTTAATATTCATGAGATGCAAAGCTACATCTACACCATCCATGCTTTCCTTTACCTTAATGATCATTCATCATCAATCTCCTACAATGTGTAGTTAAAGTGCATTATATTAGCCATAGTGGGAGTAAAGTTAAATAGTAATTGTTCCTGATTAAAAACGTCATGTGTTTTTTTTACCTCAAGAAAACATATCAATCTCCAAGTTTTGTGTCATGTTGATAATTCATAGAGTCAAGAAGAGGAATATAAATATATGGTTGGTCGAATGAAGACTGTAAAATATTTACACCTCTATGAAATGTAATGTTAAAATACAAGATAAAAACATTTTGATTAGTTTGAGAAATTTGTGAACCACAAAAAGACTATGGTAAAAATGTAGAGGGCCAGATTTTTTAGCTGTATAAATCATTAATTTTGCCGATTAAATAAATGTGAGTGAGGATTGCCTGCCCTCTAGTGGTGACAACAGATACTATCAGCATTAAAAAAAAAAATTATTGACGTGGGCAAATTATTGAATTGAAAAAATATGATTGGTTATTAAAAACTGTTTAGATTGTGGAAATACCAAGTAAAAGTAAAAATCAGCAATAGCAAATCTATGTTGAATTTTTTTTTTTTCCTAAAAAAACGTAATATCTTATATTTCTCAAATAATAACACCCAGAAAACTTTCTTCGAGGAAATGTTCTAATTCTGATTTTATTTTGTCTGGTTGTACAGATGCCAAGCGGTTATTTAAGAACAAAAATAGCTACATGTAAGCAGTCAGCAAATATATAATAATGTTTACAGTATTAAATATTGATATGAGTGATGAATTTAAACTTAATTGAAATTCCAATACGAGAAGAAATTATTGCAGTGGACATATAAAAATGGTTGTTATTTTATGATTAAGGAAATTGAAAAATTAAGGAGATAGTTATTACTTACATCAGCAAATCAGAAATAGCAATGGTACAATGGTATTTTTCTGATGAACATATGCTATATCTTTTAATCAAAGCCCACAGGAATATGTTACTCTATACATTATATAATATACATACATTTTCAACAAAAAAAAAAAAAGTGCCTTAGATATATTGCTGAGTAATACCTGTGATTTACTGCATAATTGTTTATTTGTTGTTATTCAGTCCTTCAGTTGTGTCCAGCTCTCAGTGACCATATGGAGTGCAGCATGCCAGGCATATCTGTGTTTCCGGTTGTGCTTAACCATATGGATTTCTTGGCAAATATACTGGAGGGCTTTGCCAGTTCCTTCTCCAGTGCGATTTATCTGACCTGCCCATCTTGGGTAGCCCTACATGATTTAGCTCACATGCTTCATTGAAGTACACAAGCCCCTTCTCCACGGCAATGTAGTGATCCAGAAAGAGATTGATTGTTTTACTACTTTATCATTTTGGTTAGCATTGTTGTGCATGAGGGGGGATAACCATTGTTGACTGTGTTTACTACTGTACAGTTGCCAAGATTTGTACTAATTAGGAACAAAATCAGATTTTGCTTTCCGCAAATGATAAAGGGGATTATTTTAAAGGCATATTGTGTATTAGACATTGCATCTCCTTGCATAGGATGCGCTTCACCTGGGTTACATTCTAGGATGGGCTATTTGCTTTCCTATTAGTCTCATATTTTACAACCTGTCCACCTGTCCACAACTCATTTCCTATCTCTCTGCGACACTAATGCCGGTCTGATACATTGAAAAGATGGTCACTGAAACATTTACCACTCTATTCGAAAATTAATTCCGACAAATTCCAAAAGATGGCAACCATTAAAACATTTGTTAGCATTTTCAGAATAAAAAAACAAACAAACAAGTAAAGAGAATTAGCTGGGAAGCAATTTGAAAGAGATTTTAGTTTTTTTTACAGTTGCAGGGGGCGATGTTTCACATGTAAGTTTTTAAATTACAGTGTCGCATTTTATCTCAAAAGTAGCAGGTCCTCGGCACAAAATAAGGGATCACATATATAGTTGTCATAAGTGCGGGTTGTCAAAAGTTGTTGCTAATGCTGCGTCCCTCGCAAAGCGAGGGCCTCAGTTGCTTGCATGGAGCGTCAAAGGCGCTCCTTGCCAGCAACTGCGGACCTCGCAACATTTACAGACTTACGACACAGAAATACGAGACGCGGGACTTATAAAAAAAAAACATTACGACCTCGCAAAATTACGACTTTAATGGCCGACCCGCGCAAACCTCAAAACATTCAAAACACAATAAATACACACAATAAATACATAAAAAGCTTACCCACAGCAAGAGGGGGCACCCAAGACCTCTGCAAGTGAAGTTACACCTCCATTTAAGTCTACATTGAAGAGTTTATACACCCGAAAATCACCTAAGCGAGAGAAAAAATGGCAGCCAAAAAAATGAAATGAAAACAAGACTACAGGACCGTAAATACGCGACACACCAACCAACACATACGGCTTTTCCGAAAAAGCCGGACGAGGTTCAAGAACTCACCAGCAGCCGCGTACCACACATTAGGCGCCATTTTACAACACTAACTTACAGAATGCAGAAGTACACAGCTACCCTAACCGATTTGGCTCGCGCACGCACACTATTTACACTACACACTGCACACATTGCTCACACAGCAGCTCAACAGCACTGAAAACACACATTGTATGCTGCAGCAACATGAAAACAGATTGTCAGCTCTTCAGCATAATGCTTCCTACATTTATTACTTCAAAATAGGTAAAGTATATTCCTTTATTAATATATTATTTAGTTCATTACCATACACCAAACAGCATTAGCTCACTTACAATTTGATTCCCGTCATTTTTTGACGGGCAATATTCTAGTATTATTATAATAGTTGTTTTGTCAGTTATCTTGTAGTTGTCTGCTCCGGGATATACACTCAAAGTAATCTAAACAATATGCTTTAGAGAAGATAAGCTTTTTAGTAAACTTCGTAGTCTGGGAATAGATTCTAGCATAATTCAGTTGATAGGCAGAAGGATAGTTATCAGATAGTACAGTTAATGGGATAAAGTCAGAGAAAATCATGTCTATCACTGGAAAGTTTGTCTCTTTGCAGATTATACAAAAATATGTGAGAGGGTAGACTTTCAAAAAGGTGTAATGATTTAATGGAACTAAAGCAATGGTCAAATATGTGGAACCTAAAATTCAAGACTGAGAAAAGCAATATTATGCCACAAAAAACACAATGTTAAATTGGCAATTGATGGGGAAAGAGACTTGTGAGTGGTTATATTGCATTATTTAATAGTTGGCAAGGAAAGTAACAAAACTACAGGAAAAACTAGTAGGATGTTTGGATGTATTAGTTGAGGAATTAGTAGCAGAAAGAGAGGTGTTAATTCTACTTTATAGATTGCTAGTTAGACTTCAATGGAATATGGTGTCCAGTCCTAACCTACTCATCATAAAGGGAAGATGGCTATTTATAAGTCCAGGAAGCAGTGTCTGGCAGAGAAGGTTCCACTGACATGTAAGGTCTTTTTCTGTGCACTGGGGCATTACCATATCCAGGCAGAGTACCACCTTGCTTTGTCAAGTGGGAAGATGTGTGAGATTCGCAGTTGGCTATAGATGGAGTAATCTGCTCGGTATCCTCCCACCTGGATTCATTTTGCTCAAGCTCCTAATCTGATTTCATTTATTTTGAAATGTACGTTTCCTTTTGTGATTTGTCGTGTTTTTTTCTCTACCACAACTAGCCCTATAAAAAGCAAATTATGGCAAATCCTCAGCTTAATACTCTGTGCCTAGTCCTGGAGACCACATCTTCAAAGGATATCAATTAAAAAGGAAATTAAAAAGGCATAAAAGACAAAACCTATCATGTCCTAAATATGTATAGAGCAGAGGACAGAAGGGAGAGGAGGGATGTATTACAGAAACCTTCAAATGCATGGACAAGAGGTCCTGACATGAAGTTGCAAGGTAAATAGGATATTTTTTAGTAGTGTCTGGTGAAGGTATTTTTGGCCACTTTATTGTATTTTTAAATCCTAGCAGCTTGCACTAGTTTTGTTTAAATAATTTTAAAAAAGGATGGGAAGGAAAACTTTCCACCTTCTTATTCCTTATGCCATACATTTCTCATTTTGGGAGAAAAAGCTAGCATAAGTAACAAAGCAAAAATATTCTTAGAAAATGGGTCTTCTGATGTACATTCTACTAATCAATTTCACACATTTTATCTAATTAAAAATCTGCAATTAAATAATTAAAGTAATATTTTTGGAGTTCAACCTCAATTTATAGACAAATATTAATTATCAAAATATTCTAATAAACTACCAATATCAGATATAGTAAAAACCATAAAGCAATCTAAGAAATAAAAACTATTTACACCAATAATGAAAATCACCAATACCAAGGCAACCAGATTATAATGCTAAATATTATATACTAGCGAATTGCCCGTCAAAAAATGACGGCAATGAAATTGTAAGTGAGCTAATGCTATTTGGTGTATAATAATAATAAAATAACTAATAGATTAATAAAGTAATATACTTTACCTATTTTGAATTAATATATGCAGGAAGCATTGTGTTGAAGAGCTGGCAATCTGTTTTGATGTTGCTGCAGCATTAGTGGTGTGGAGCTGCTGTGTAAGTGTAATAGTGTGCGTGCGCAAGACAAAACCGTTACCATAGCTGTGTACTTCCGCATTGTATAAGTTATTGTTCTAAAATGGCGGCTAATGTGTGGTATGCGTCTGTAGCAGAATATCCATAGCTGTTTTGTGGTGTTTTGCGTGTTTCTGGTGGTGTTTTGAGTGTTTAGAGTCCTGTAGCCTCGTTTTAGTTTCTAGTTCCTTTTTCTTAGCTTTAATTATACTCGCCTAGCAGTCTTATCAAACATTCCAATCAAATCACATGGTTCCCTTACCCAATAGGAAGCAATGATGATGTCTATCCAGCCAATGAGAAAATTACATGTGGGTACTATGAGTTACAATAAAATATATAAAGATTACCTCACATAATATTTTGACCTTAAATAAAAAATAAGATCACTACCAAGATATTGTTACCAGTTGAATGATAATAGTTTTTAGCTATATATTTATACCCTGAGAACGTATAAAACTGGAGGCATCTGATCTAAGAAAAGCTTTTAATGTCTAGTTCTTATCTATGGGAACTTTAATGAATATTTACTTTAAGATACAGACCTACTGTTGAACTTTTCAATAAGTTAAGGAATTTCTTAAGTAATGTAGCTAACATAGAGCAAGGAACCCTTAGAATCTCTGCACTATTGAGAAAATGAAAATATATATATATACTAGCGACTTGCCCGTCAAAAAATGTAAAGCTGGAAATGCTGTTTTAGACATAATGTAAAGCGTTTTTTACCATGAGGACCTTTGGCGCTCAATGCGAGGCTTGCGCTGAGCGCCGTCAGTGCTCATCGCATGTCTCACAATGAGCGCCTTTGGCGCTCATTGCGCGGCTGTATGCCAATGAAATAATGATCCAATGAAATAATTAATAAATTAATCTACTTTACCTATTTATAAGTAATATATGCAAGAAGCATTGTGCTGAAGAGCTGACAATCTGTTTTGATGTTCCTGCAGCATACAATGTAGGTTTGCAGTGGTCTGGAGCTGAGGTGTAAGTATCAGCAATGTGTGCAGTGTGTAGTGTAAATAGGCTGCATTTGGACTTAAATTGAGGTGTAACTTCACTTGCAGAGGTCCTGGGTGCCCCCCCCCCCCCTTGCTGTGGGTGAGCTTTGTATGTCTTTTTTGTGTGTATTTATTGTGTTTTGCGTTGCAAGTGGTTCGGCCTTTAATGTTTTTTTTTCTATGTCCCGCGTCTCTTATTTTTTTATTTTGCATTCTAAGTGCTGTGGTTCTTTTTTTTTTGTGCAAGTTCGTATATAGTGATTGCGTGTTAGATGTATTTTGGTAAAGTGCCGCTTGTGTGTGTGTGTGTAACTGCGTGTGAGGCGCCGTAGATTCTCCACTTCCGCAAATGCTCAAGGGTCCAGAAGTAGTAATTAAAGTTAAGAAAAAAATGAAAATAAAAATCTACATAAACGTTCTTATTAAACATTCAGGAACACCCTGACTACACCCGGGCAGCTTCTCTGCTCCGGAGAAATATGATTCACAAAGAAAAAAAATGAATCCTGTCATGCTACTTCCAGCGGAGGTTCTTGTGGACCGGATACAACAGTCACTGATATGTGGTATAGTGCCACCTTGTGGCCAGGATACAAACAGTCTCTTATATGTGGTATAGTGCCACCTTGTGGCCAGGGTACCGACTGACCCTTCTCGCTGAGTACCTACCCCCAGGGACCCTTGTAACAAGTACCAAGTATACTCTAGAAGATAAAGTCTTGTGATGCACCACAGTCTCTTGCCTGGGGGTAATAAAGAACAAAAGGAGTTTCTGACCTTTCAGTATTGCAGTTGGCCATGCAGGTGGCTTCAGTCTGCAGCACAGGTCCTCAGCAGATTGGGCATGTTTCCAACAGCAGCTTCCTTGGTTTGTCTCTCTCTCTGATCCCAGCACCCGCACTTCCTGTGTCTGTCCTCTTACTTTCCCCCAGACTACATTCTGTGGCTGTTAGTTCCTGGGGATTTAAATAGTGTGCTTGACACTTCAGGTGTAGCTAATTGCTTTACTAATGAACTAATGGACCTGATCAGCCTAGTGCTGACATATCTTCCTTCTATAATGTATCCGTGCGTCCGCCTTACTTTGTGACAATATATTTAATATACACTATAGGTGCAGCAATAAGCTGCTATATATGTTGACTATTGTGTAGTGTTCAAAATACTGCAGGTCCTCAATCCCCTATTGCTGCTAAATTACACCAGCTAGGGAGCTCCTGTGCTGGGAAGCCTCACAGTCATTGATAAAATAAAAAACGCATGTCCGATATACAATGTTATTTATGCTGTGCACATCATAAACAATAAAATAATAAACTGGTCCTAAAAGGACCTCCTACCCTCCTCCAGAGTTAACCACAGTTGTGCAGGATGCCGCATGACCAGTACTCGGTTTTGCCGATGTGGCTTTGTCAAAGGCTATTGTTATACTGACAATCAGTGTGTGCTTAGATTTTCCCGGGTGCCTTTTCTAGGTCTGCCCCCATCTCTCATTGGTAGAAGATTCTCCTATCTCTGATGTGGACCTATCAATGCTTAACATTCTTAGTTGTGGGTGGTGCCTATTAATGTCTCTGAACATGGATTAATATCTGTTACTCTTAAAATAGGAACAGTAGTAAGTGCTCTTCCCTCTTGGAAATTGAAAAATTGCCACGTAAAAAATCAGCAAAGTAAACTTAAAATTTAACAAGCAATTGAGGAGTTTTTTACCCTCAATAGAGACTCAGTACAATTGAATACTAAAGTATGGACTGCCCATAAAGCATTCATACGGGGACTCTGTATGAAAATGTAGGTTCAAAAGAAAAAAGCAAATGGCACCCCTCTAAGGGAACTATATATCAATTTAAATAAAGCCGACATAAAAAAAAAAAAAAAATACCAGTCAATTAATGATGTTACAAATTAAGAACATAGAAAAACAAATTAGAGTAAATGAGCAAGCCAAAATTGATAATTCCATATGGGCGCTACAAAAACGCCTACACCATCTGGGAAATAAAGCGCCTACCTTTTTAGAAAGTAAATACAGAGTCCATTCTACTAAAAAAAGAATTGAACTAATTATGTAAAAACATTTAAATAATTTCAAACCCTCTTAAAATAGCAGTAGCCTTTGGTGAATATTATTTCAATTTATATAACCTTGCAGAGAAAGAGGTAATAAAACCTAAACGTATTGAGATCCAACTTTTTTTAGATGAACTTCAGGTGCCAATAATTTCCCTTGAAAATCAGGAATTACTAATAAACCTATTTCTGAAAAAGAAATCTTGGCCAAATTTGGTTTTGGCGACTTTGGGTCCAGGGCCATAAAGGCCCTTTATGTGGCCCCATCTGCCTCTGTCGTAGGCCTTGGGTTCAAGTCAGACAGTTTTAACATCTCCAATGAGACCAGACAAGGCTGCCCCTTGTCCCACTTATCTTTGCACTCCTAATGGAACCTTTGGCTGTTTCCATTAGAGAGTGCAGGGTCATCCAGGGAATAAAAATAAGCGATATAGAACACAAATTGTCTGTGTTCGCAGACAATGCCGTACTCTCTCTTGAGGACCCAGCCAATTCAATTGAAAATCTTCAAGATTTTATAGGAGAATTCAGTAAGATTTCAAATCACAAATTAAATCTACTGTATCTAAATCCAAAGCATTAATGATTCATCTGAAAGAGGATGATTTTATATATTTAAAGAACAACTTTTTATTTAAATGGCAAACAAATATAAAACACATGGGTATAGAAATAAAAATAGACTTTAAACAGATGAGAGAACAAAATTTCAAGTTAACTCTTGCAAATTTGACATACACCATAGATAGGTGAAAGAATCTTTATGATTCCTGGTCAGGAAGAATTATAGCCACAAAAATGTTTCTGAAGCCCAAAATAACATACTTAGAAAAATTCAAAACACTCTTGTTAAATTCATCCACAAGCAACAGGTAACAAAAATAGAATTAAAATCGATAATCTAATTTATACATTTCAAAAAGGAGGTATAGTGTATCCCTCTGTCTCGAAATTTCAAGATGCCATAACCATAGCCCATATCATCAGATGGAATGAATAAGTGGAATTCAGGCACTGATTCCAAATTGAAAAAGAAATGTTAGCAAGTAAAGAGTTACAAAGCCTTGTATTTCAAATAAACTGTGAAGTTACAAATTTGCAAACAATAGGAGAAACACTAAGGAATAATTTAAACAATGGGGTAAATTCAATATTAAATATTCCCTAATCCCATTTCCCAGCCCCCTAACTCCACTAGACTCTTTGTCCAGGGTTCTGGACATCCCCTTGCTGGATATCCTGGTTTAAATGGGGCGGCATACCTAAAAGACCTTTTTCAGAGTTGGTCCTTTAGATCCTTTAGGGAACCAAGTGTTAAATACAATATTCACAATTCTTTGTGGTTAGAATTTAATAAAATGTGTAGCCACCTTAGGTACCTAGTTTGTGCTCAAGATGTTCAAAGAGAACTGTCTGACTTCGAAAGATTAATCCTTGCGGTTGATAAATGCCACCTTATGGCCAAGTTACATAAAATTATTAAAAATAAGCAGATCCCAGTTAAATCATTAAATCTAAAACTTTGGGAAAAAGAACTGAAAAAGGAGTGGACACTGGAGACAAAGCATTATGCCTTTCTTACCACCCATACATTTTTGCAAAATGCATTCCACAAAGAAGCTTATTTTAAGATTACAAATAGTTGGTACCTTCTACATGTCAAAATATTTCAGATAAACAAAATGAATGAAGCAAAATTATGTTGGCACAAATGTGGACAAATCAGAACACACATACACATTTGGTGGGAATGCCCAAAAATACAAACTTGGTGGTCAGAATGCTTTTCTCAATTAAAATTAATATTTGATAAAGAACTTCCCTTTAATGCTGAAATACCCCTCTTTCATATCTTTCCAAAAGAAGTCACTACAGAAATAAAAGCTCTCTTGGTACAGATTTTTATGGCTGCTAAAACCTCTATTGCCTGGAAACAGGAAAAAGTTCCTACCTGGTCTGATATTTTCATTAAAATCAATAAAACCCATCTCCTAGAAAATAATAGTTACTGTATATACTCGAGTATAAGCCGAGTTTTTCAGCCCTTTTTATATGGCTAAAAAGGGTCCCCTCGGCTTATACTCGAGTCACTCTCCCCCCCCCCCTGTCTATCTAACCCCCCGTGTCTCTCTAAACCCCTGTGTCTCTCTACCCCCTCCGTGTCTCTCTACCCCCTTGTGTCTCTCTAACCCCCCTGTGTCTCTTTCCCTCCCCCCTCCTCATCCTCAACCCCCCTCCTCATTCTAAACGCCCCTTCCTCATTCTACCACCCCCCTAAATACCTCCCCCTCTCCCTTTACCCTCACTTACCTGCTTCTGCTCCGGCCTCTGCTCCTTCTTGACCCGGCGCGCATGTGATGTCACATGCTCTCGTCATTAGCATATTCCAGGTGCCACCACCCGGTATATGCTAATGACGTGGCGCACATGTGACGTCACATGCGCACCGGGTCGAGAATGAGCGGAGGCCGGAGCAGAAGTAGGTAAGTGAGGGGAAAGGGAGAGGGGGAGGTATTTAGGGGGGTTTAGAAAGAGAAGGGGAGTTTAGAATGAGGAGGGGGGTTGAGGAGGGGGGTTGAGGTTGAGGAGGGAGGTTGAGGGGGGGGGGTTGAGGAGGGAGGATGAGGAGGGAGGTTAAGGAGGGGGGTTGAGGTTGAGGAGGGGGTTGAGGAGAGGGGGTTGAGGAGGGGGGGTTGAGGATGGGGGGATTGAGGATGGGGGGATTGAGGAGGGGGTTGAGGACGGAAGTTGAGGTTGAGGAGGGAGGATGAGGAGGGGGTTGAGGATGAGGAGGGGGGTTGAGGTTGAGGAGGGGGTTGAGCAGGGGGTTGAGGATGGAGGAGTTGAGGATGGAGGGGTTGAGGATGAGGGGGTTGAGGAGGGAGGTTGAGGATGAGGAGGGAGGTTGAGGATGCGGAGTGGGGTTGAGGAGGGAGGTTAAGAATGAGGAGGGGGTTGAGGAGGGTGATAAGGGAGGGGGGAAGAGACACAGGGAAGGGAGAGGGGGGAAGAGACACAGGGAAGGGAGAGGGTAGAAGAGACAAGGGAGATAGAGGGGGGAGACAGAGGGCACAAGAGGGACTCAGGGGGCAGTATTTTTCCCACCCCCGGCTTATACTCGAGTCACTCATTTTACCCAGTATTTTGTGGTAAAATAGGTGCCTCCGCTTATACTCGGATTGGCTCATACTCGAGTATATACGGTACATAGTTACATACTGTAGTTACATAGTAATTTAGGTTGAAAAAAGACTTTAGTCCATCATGTTCACCCTTTTAGATCTCCTCTGATCTTTATTTTTCCCATTGAATTTTTGGAGACAATAATAATAATTATGAGTCAGTCCAGTGGCAACCTTACTCAGTGTACGTCCAGTCATATGTATGCAATACTGCAACAGATGATCCAGGGTCCATACCTCTGGAAGATGGAGTGTCCTAAAGAATGATTTAAGAGAACTAGGTAATAAGCTGAAGGCAAAGACCTCCAAGGTAGTATTTTCTGAGATACTACCAGTGCCACGTGCTAGCCCAGGAAGGCAGAAGGAGCTTTGGGATGCATGGTTAAAGATGTGGTGCACTAAAGAGGGATTTGGGTTTTTAGAGCACTGGGCTGACTTCTCACTTTGGTACAATCTCTACAGCAGGGATGGATTGCAAATTAATGAAGAGGGAGCTTTTGTGCTAGGGGATAGGATGGTAAAAAGGCTGGAGGAGGTTTTAAACTAGTAGGTGGGGGAAGGGACTAGATATAAGTAATTGGGTATAAACTGTAGAGGGTATAAGGGATGAATTAACAACTCATAAGAAGAAGATTGGAGAGCGGTAGTATAGTCAATAGGGAGGTAGTACTAAGTAACTCAAGTACAGTGGCAGGCACTTCACAACTACAGACTCATAACATAAGGTGTATGCTTGTTAATGCCAGAAGCTTGCCAGGAAAAATGGGAGAGTTAGAATTATTAGCAATTAATGAAAAATGGGATTTAATAGGCATTATCAAAACGTGGTGGGATGAATCCCATGACTGGACTGTTAATCTGGATGGTTATAACCTATTTAGGAAAAATAGAGGCAAAGGTAACAGAGGAGGAGGGATTTGTATGTATGCTAAGCCTGAATTTAAGCCTATAGTCAGAGAAGATATTTATGGCGGACCTAGTGAAAAAGTTGAATGTTTGTGGGTAGAGTTAAATAGCGGAGCAGCAAATTCCAAAAGAATATTAGTAGGAGTATGCTATAAACCCCCAAATATAGCTAAAATTGAGGAAATACAATTATTGTTACAGATTGGAAATGCAGTTAAGCATGGGCAAGTTCTAATAATGGGAGATTTTAAATTACCCTGAAATAAACTGGATAAATGAGACCAGCAGTTCAGCTAAGGGGAGCAGGTTCTTGAGTACACTCAGGGATCATTATCTGACCAGGTTATACAAGAGCCTACTAGAAATGAAGCTATCTTAGATTTAGTCATCACAAATAATATTGATATAGTATCAAATATTGAAATAGGGCAACCTTTGGGAAACAGTGGTCACAACACAGTCTCATTTGAGATTAAATTAAACATTTTTTTTTAGGGGCCAATAAAAACTCTTAATTTTAAAAGGGCAGATTTTAACTGTCTAAGGGCAGCAATACGAAGAATAGACTGGGACAGAGAACTGATAGGTAAAAACACTGAACATAAATGGACAACATTTAAATCCTTACTAAATATATACACATTGGCATATACCATGTGGGAATAAAAGGAGTAAATCCCATCCAATGTGGCTTAACAATGATTTAAAGATCAAGATACAGAGTAAAAAACAGGCATTTAAATTATACAAACAAGAGGGGACAGAGACTGCTTTACGGGAGTACAAGGAAATCAACAAGGCTTGCAAAAGGGCTATTAGACTGGCTAAAATAGAAAAGGAAAAATTAATTGCAAAAGAGAGTAAGACTAACCATAAAATATTTTTTAAGTATATTAATGGGAAAAAGGTGAGGAAGCAAGCTATAGGAACATTACAATGTGACACAGGCCATCTGAAAATTAGTAACCAGGAAAAGGAAGATGACCTAAACAGGTTATTTTCTTCAGTATACACAAGGGAGGTACCAGTGGTTGGGACACTGCAACATAATAGGGCTACATTACCTTTGCCAAATAATTTGTTAATGCAGGAAGTAATCCAAAGAGGTTGGAAAAAATACATGTTGATAAAGCCCCGTGTCCTGATGGAATACATTCACAGGTACTGAGGGAACTAGGTTCTGTAATAGCCAAACCATTCTATTTAATTTTTCAAGATTCACTCAACACTAGGTTCTACCAGATAACTGGAGAAAAGCATATGTGATACCTATATTTAAAAGGGGAGCAAGAGCAAATCCAAGGAATTATAGACCAGTGAGCCTCACTGCTATAGTGGGGAAGCTTTTAGAAGGGTTAATTAGGCATAATATACAAGAATATGTCTATTGAACAGGATTATAAGTAGGAGTCAACATGGTTTTATGAGGGATAGGTCATGTCAAACAAATCTAATTAGTTTCAATGAGGAGTTTAGTAGGAACCTGTATCAAAGCAACTCAGTGGATTTAGCGAAGGCTTTTGATACAGTGCCACATGGGAGACTATTATGCAAACTAAGGGATACAGGAATTGCAGTAAATATGTGCTCAAGGATTGAGAGTTGGCTAAAAGACAGGAAGCAAAGGGTTGTTGTAAATGGAACATACTCTAATTGGACTAATGTGGTAAGTGGGGTTCCTCAGGGATCAGTATTAGGTCCTCTCCTTTTTAACATATTTATTAATAACTTAAAGGTGGGACTGGAAAGTAGTGTCTCCATTTTCACTGATGACATGAAGTTGTGGAAGGTAATTAAATCATGTAATGATGTGCTTTCCCTCTAAAGGGATTTACATACAATTGAGGAATGAGCATCTGAATGGCAGATGAGATTTAATACGAATAATTGTAAAGTTATGCACCTGGGAAGAAAAAACAGCCATGAAATTTATCATCTTAAGGTAGCAAATCTAGTTGTATCAGATATTGAAAAGGATTTGGGAGTTCCTGTGGACAACCACCTAGCTAACAGTGCTCAAAGCCAAGCAGCAGCTGCAAAGGCAAATAAAATATTAGCATGTATTTAGAAGGGTATAGAAGCAAGGGAATCAAATATAATTCTGCCACTATACAAATCTCTAGTACAACATCATTTGGAATATTAAATAAGGTTTAAACTGACAAGAGGACATCCCTTGAGGTAAGAAGTAAAAAGATTCCACCTTAAAAAATGAAAAGGGTTCTTCACAGTAAGGGTAGTTAGTCTGTGGAATTCTCTACCAGAGGAGGTTGTATTAGCAGATTCGATAGATATCTTTGAAAGGGGACTGGATTTATTTCTAATTAAAAAGGGAATTCAGAGTTATCCTGAATAATTAGAGAGAGATTATTGATCCAGGGAGAAATCCGATCGCCAGTATCTGGGGTCAGGAAGGAATTCATTTTTTTTGAAAAATATCTTGGCACAAAAAGTTCACTTGACAAGGCCTTGTATTGACCCTGGATATATTTATATAAGGTAATCATTTCCCCTTGTAGACAACTTTGTTCTAGAGAATTTTTTTTATTTGGTTAGTCTTTCTTCATAACTTAGCCCCTCCATTACCCTTACTAGATTTGTTGCCCTTCTCTGTACCTTTTACATCTCTAAAATGTCTATTTTATGTAGTGGTGCCCAAAATTGTACTCCATATTTTAAATGAGGGTATACTAGGGCTTTGCATAGTGGTATAATTATATTTGATTCCCTTGCTTCTATACCCTCCTTCATACATGCTAATATTTTACTTGCCTTTGCAGATGCTGCTTGGCATTGAGCACTGTTACCTAGGCAGTTGTCCACAAGCATTCCCAAATCCCTTTCAATATCTGATACACCTAGATTTGCTCCATTAAGATTCTAAATTGCATGGCTAATTTACCTTCCCAAGTGCATAACTTTACATTTATTTGTCAAAAGCAGAAATGGAGACACCACACTCCAATCCCACTTTCTATTCATTAATAAATATGTTAAAAAGGAGGGGACCTAAAACTGAACCCTGAGGAACCCCACTTACCACATTAGTCCAATCCAATTATGTTCCATTTACCATAACCCTTTGCTTCCTGTCTTTTAGCCAGCTCTCAATCCATAAGCAAATATTTATGGCAATTCCTGTATCCCTTAGTTTGCTCAATAGTCTCCCATGTGGCACCGTATCAAAAGCCTTTGCAAAATCCAAATAAACTACATCCACTGCATTGCCTTGATCCAAGTTCCTACTAACATCCTCATATAAACTAATTAGGTTTGTTTGACATGACCTATCCTTCATAAATCCATGTTGGCTCCTACTTATAATCCTGTTTGAATAGACATATTATTGTAAATTATCGCTTATTATCCCTTTAAAAAAACTTTCCCACTTCCTAAGTAAGACTCACTGGTCTAAAATTCCCTGGATTTGCTCAGGCTACCTTATTAAATATAGATATCACCTCTGCCTTTCTCCAGTCATCTGGTAGAGACCCTTTGTTGAGTGAATCTTGAAAAATTAGATATAATGGTTTTGCTATTTCAGAGCCCAGTTCCTTCAGTAGCCTTGGATGCATTCCATAAGGACCTGGGGCTTTATTAACATTTATTTTTTCCAACCTCTTATGGATTTTTTCTGCATTAACCAGTTATTTGGTAAAGGTAGTGTAGCCCCAATATGTTTCAGTGACCCAACCACTGGTACCTCCCTTGTGCATACCAAAGAAAAGAACCTATTTAGCTCATCTGCCTTTTCCTGGTCACTAATTATCAGATGGCCTGTGTCACATTGTAATATTCCTGTAGCTTCCTTATTGGCCTTTTTCCCATTAATATATTGCAACTAAAGATTTAAGTCAGTCTAATAGCACTTTTTCAAGCCTGGTTGATTTCCTTGTACTTACGTAAAGCAGTCTCTGTCCCCTCTTGCTACTCCGCTATTTAACTCTACCTATAAACATTTAACATTGCCGATTGCTACACCATAAATATCTTCTCTGACTATAGGCTTAAATTCAGGCTTAACATACAGACAAATCCCTCCTCCTCTTTTACCCCCTATCATTCCTTATTCGTTTGTAACCATCCAGATTAACAGTCCAGTCATGAGATTCATCCCACCATGTTTCAGTAATGCCTATTAAATTCCATTTCTCATTAACTTCTAATAATTCTAACTATCCCATTTTTCCTGCCAAACTTCTGGCATTAGCGAGCATAAACCATATGTTATGATGCTGTAGTTGTGATGTGCCTGCCACTATATTTTCATCCATCTCCACCCCATGACTAGTTAATGCGTTCCTTATCCCCTCTACACTTTCTACCCCAATTACTTCTATCGTGTCCCTCCCTCACCTACTAGCTTAAAAACTCCCCCAGACGTTCTACCATCATATCCCCTAGCACAAAAGCTCCCTCATCATTAATGTGCAATCCATGCCTTCTATAGAGATTGTACCCAAGTAAGAAGTCAGCCCAGTGCTCTAAAAACCCAAACCCCTCCTTAATGAACAACATTTTTAGCCACACATTAACCTCCTTCTACTTCCCTGGGCGAGCACGTGGCACTGGTAGTATCTCAGAAAATGCTACCTTGAAGGTCCTTGCCTTCAGCTTATTACCTAGTTCTATAAAATCATTCTTTAGGGCACTCCATCTTCCACTAACTTTGTTATTGGTACCAATAAGTACCAAGACCGCCGGTTCATTTCCAGCTCTTTGCACTAATTTATCTACCGTATCCACAACATGCTGAACCCGAGCACCAGGGAGACAGCAAACTGTTTGATTGCTGGGATCTGGGTGACAAATAACCCTGTCTATCTTCCTAATAATAGAGTCCCCAACCACCAAAACATTGCCTGTTGCTCTGCCTATAAAGCCCTCCCACTGCTCCAGTAGAACTATTCTCCCGGCTGTTAGAGGGAACAGCTCTATCTGGCATTGCCATTCCTGAATGGACATCCCCAACATTTTCACTCAATCTGGCAAATCTGGTGGTGCTTGCCAACGCTGAACTGGCCTGCCTCCTGCTTCTATTCCTCCTGCTTCCCCTTGTAACTGTAACCCAGCTACCTCCCTGGACATTCTCACTAGCCCCAGCTCCACCCTCCATGCTAGGCCCAGCTAAACTGTCCTCCGTGAGCACCAACCCCCTTTCCAGTGGAGCAATATCACTAAGTATTGCAACTCTCCTCTCCAGTTCTCCAATTTAAGTTTCAAGATAGGCAACATGCTCACACCTGTCACAGAGGTATGGACTGACTCATAATTACAATGGAGAAAAAAAATATATAAAGCACTACAATGTTCTCCCCCTTTGCACTCCCTCCTTTTATTTATGCTCCTACACTTATGCTAGAACTGCCCTTTTGCTAGTAGTGTTCGCCCCATCCCCTGTTTATATTAGGTTCTTACTACTCACCTGCCCACTACTCACTGCACAAGTACACACACTTACTGTTCAGGAGAAATCACAGAAGAGATACAAGCAGAACACAAAAAGTCATAAACTGATATTGCTTTACACAGGAAGACCACACACCCTATCAGCTGCCACTAATCACTGCACTTACTGTTCAGTAGTAATCACTCCCTGACAAAATATGGAAAATATAGGATCAAACGTATACTTAATAGCTAAACAGATCTTTCCACAGGTTAGTATTACAGCTTTCCCCTCCCTCCTCCCCCCCCCCCCCCCTACCCGGCAACCTCTTTTTTTCCTTTGGCTTAATTTTTTTTTTCCTTCTGTAATATTCTTGTATTTTTCTTTTCTTTCATTTCTCTTTTTCTTCTGTGTGTATTTATTTATTTATCTTGGATAGTTATATTATGTTTTTCTTTCACAATTTATAGATACATTTCTTAGGTGTAACCAAGACTTGCTTCACTGTGGGTATGGTGTTCTTTTGGTAATGTGCAGTTTTCAGCGACCTTTGTACTAGCTATCTTTACCCTACAATTTTCTAACCAAGTTAAGGAAACTTAAAATGTTTATTAGACAAAAATTCTTACTGTACATTGTAAATGTTTTTTTTTACTTCTAATATGTCCAATTGGAATTGTTTTTCTTTATTTTTTTTCTGTTATTTTGTAAGAAAAATGTATGAATAACATTTTTCATCTCCACATGAGCAGCCTGGCTTGATGTTGGGTATAGAGGCCCTTGGGGCATGGACTGGTGAGGAGGTGACAGTGGTGAGGGCCCAGTGGGGAGGGTCTGGGGCCCGGCTTGAGCCAGTCTCAATAAGGGCGGTGGTGCCCAGTGATAGATGTGGCGGGCAGTCATATGCACTGCTGTTGGGAGGAGGAGGTGGTGACAGGTCCAGATGGTCACTCCAGTGGGAGAACCCTGGCTAGATACTGAGTCTCTGGAGGAGATAGTGGGGTCAAATCCCGGTGGTGTGGTTGGTGGTCCTGCTGGTGACCCTACTAGCCAGATGACATCCTCTGAACCAGGGCCCTCAGGTCCTCTTCTTTCCTCCTCCCCTGTGCCAGTTCCTGCTTTGTAAGGGCTTCCTCTAACAACTCCTGCTCCGATAGAGCCGACGCCCCCGCCTCCAGCTCACCACTGGATCTAGACCTCTTTGATGCTGAAATATAGAGAAGAAAGGTATATGTTATTAGTAAGATTAAGTATACATTGTTCTGTGTTCATTCCTAACTTCCTGATATCTAGGCTTGAACCTACATGATTCTCTTAATTGCAACTCAGATTAGCTATCATTTGCTAAATATGATCTACACTTTGGTTCTTGGTCTTGATTGTTCTTGTCTCCTAACGCTATCTTGATTCCAACTGTGGTCTTTAACTCCATAGGCTGCAGTGGGCACACCAATACATGGACTCTCTATTTATTGATTTCTGTTGTTGTGCCCAGTATTGACAGTGATTTGTCAGCTTCATGGATTTAATGATGCACACATCTACCCCTTGTTGATTCCATGGAGCTAAAATGTCAGTGCACTTGTTGGTCATCATTTACATCATGTTGGTCATCATGTGTGGTTTGTGTGATGTACATGTTGTGACTTGTTGGTGTATGTGATATTACTCTGACCTGGAGGGTGGCTCCTGCTGGGCCACCAGGCCTTAAGCTCCAGAGGCGGGCACCTGGCTAAGAAGGTCCTTGGCCACCCTCTCCCACACATTATAGCGCACAGTCACTTGCTTGTCCTCCTTGGCCATCATCCTCCTAACCTTGGTCCTGATGTCATCAAAACAATGCTTGACGGACCTCACATCCCTTTGCACTGTGCCCACTGCTGTTACTGCAGCCTCTACCTACTTCCATGACTGGACCCTAGGCCCCGGCTAGGCTTAACCCCCCCCCCCCCCAAGGATTACAGGGTGGCTATGGATGGCACCAAGGAGGACCACATTCTCTGGGTGCGTGTAGTTCTGGGCCCTGTACTTGTCCTTAGCCTCTTGTCCTCCCGACTGTGGACAGGGATCCTTGCCTCCCTGACCTGTCCCTGAGGCCTGTCCCTACCCCAACCTACCAGCACCCCTGGTATCAGGCCCCTCCCTCTCTGTCTCTGGTCTACATGTGCCTGTTGCTAGGGACACCCTGCCACCACCCACCTCCTCCTCTCCACTCTCCTCCTCCACTGCCACCTCCTCCTCCACCACTTCCACCACCTCCTACTCCTCCACCGCCATCTCCTCCTCCTCCACCACCTCCACCTCCACAACTCCCATCGTCCTCTTCCTCCTCCTCCTCACCTCTACTCTGCTCTAGTTAGTCTTTTCTGAAATTCTTTTAGTCGCTTCCCACAGCAAAAGCCATGGTCCACATAGAGCTTCCAAAGCATCAGAGGGATCTCATTGTTATAAGGTATCAGTTAAAAGAAGGGTACAAAAGAATTTCCAAGGCATCAGATATACCATGGAACACAGTGAAGACAGTCATCATCAAGTGGAAAAAATATGGCACAACAGTGACATTACCAAGAACTGGAGCTCCCTCCAAAATTGATGAAAAGACGAGAAGAAAACTGGGCTTGGAGGCTACCAAGATGCCTACAGCAACATTAAAGGAGCTGCAGGAATATCTGGCAAGTACTGGCTGTGTGGTACATGTGACAACAATCTCCCGTATTCTTCATATGTCTGGGCTATGGGGTAGAGTGGCAAGACAAAAGCCTTTTCTTACGAAGAAAAAACATCCAAGCCAGGCTACATTTTGCAAAGACACATCTGAAGTCTCCCAAAAGTGTGCGAAAAGGTCTGATGAAACCAAGGTTGAACTTTTTGGCCATAATTCCAAAAGATATGTTTGGCGCAAAAACAACACTGCACATCACCAAAAGAACACCATACCCACAGTGAAGCATGGTGGTGGCAGTATCATGCTTTGGGGCTGTTTTTCTTCAGCTGGAACTGGGGCCTTAGTTAAGATAGAGGGAATTATGAACAGTTCCAAATACCAGTCAATATTGGCACAAAAGCTTCAGGCTTCTGCTAGAAAGCTGAGCATGAAGAGGAACTTCATTTTTCAGCATGACAACGACACAAAGCATACATCCAAATCAACAAAGGAATGGCTTCACCAGAAGAAGATTAAAGTTTTGGAGCCCAGACCTGAATCCGATTGAAAATCTGTGGGGTGATCTGAAGAGGGCTGTGCATAGAAGATGCCCTCGCAATCTAACAGATTTGGAGTGTTTTTGCAAAGAAGAGTGGGCAAATCTTGCCAAGTCAAAAAGTGCCATGCTGATAGACTCATATACAAAAAGACTGAGTGCTGTAATAAAATCAAAAGGTGCTTCAACAAAGTATTAGTTTAAGGGTGTGCATACTTATGCAACCATATCATTTTATTTTTATATGTTTTCTTCCCTCTACCTAAAAGATTTCAGTTTGTTTTTCAATTGAGTTGTACAGTTTATAGGTCACATTAAAGGTGGAAAAAGTTCTGAAATGATTTATCTTTGTCTCATTGTTTTACAGCACAGAAACCTGACATTTTAACAGGGGTGTGTAGACTTTTTATATCCACTGTACCTCTTGCTCTTTTCCTTTGAACATACCATTAAATAAGGATTCCTCTAATATAAGATTTGTGGTAATTCCACAAAAAATAATTTTAGCTCACCAATTGTTCATTAATTTCAAAGTAATTTTTAATCTCTCCCCTTAATTTACATATTTTGGATTCTTCTTCCAACAAGGAGTTATCTAATTTCCATGTTGACCTACAAAAAGTCATTGTTTGATTTTATTTCCATTTTGATCATCACATGCCCCAAAACAGATATAACACCAATTTCCACTCCATTAATTTTATTTAGCGTGTGAGGATTAACCAAAAAGTAATCAATTCTCAAGTAGGAGTGATATCTATGGGAAAATAATGAGTAATCTCTTTCATTGGGTTGAAATGACCTCCAACCATCAAATTCTTTGAATTTTATCAAGCTGTTATGAAATAATCTATATTTTCTTAGCATTTTAGGTTATATTGCAGAGTTTTTAAGTGATTTACTATCTTTTTCAGGACTAAGGAACAAATTAAAGTCTCCACATATAACAAGAACGCCATATACATATTTTATCAATAGTTTTAAAGTGTGATTAATAATCACTGTGGCGGACCTATGGGCATGATCGGAAGTTTGCGAACTGCCGCAAGGTGCGCCTAGAGGCTGATGGAGGGGCTGAGTGCTGAGAGCCTACACAAACTCTGAGATGAGATTTGCCTGATATTCCCCAACATCGCTACCACCAGAGCCCCCAAGGGAGAACGCACAACAGACTCCGCTGTATGCAACACCAAAAAGCTTCAAGGGATTCTGGGAGCTGGCGTGGATGGTGTAAAGTTGTTGAGGAAATAGACAGGAGTCTCGGCGTAGTTCCACGCATGCAGCTAACCAGTTTTCCGGTTGCTACTTAGAACCAAACAGACAAGTTCTAACATAAGACGCATAAAGGCTGAGTGAGTACCATGATCAGCCAACCTATTAACTTTTTTCTGTGGAGCTGGTGGAGGTGGGCTAAATGCCCATGGAGGTTATCTCCAAATTTTGGGACACAGGCTGCTTATAACAACTTAACTTTAGATACAATATACCCATATTAATTATTCTAACCTCTATTCAAGCTGAATTCAGTAAGAGGACAATTTGACATTGGGCACTGAAAAGTTATGTAACAATTAATTTCTGGTGGTAATAACCACATATGAGTCCACTTTAGCTGCCTTGGTAAGTCAGGAGTGCAATCGTTGAGAAAGCCTGATTGCATTATATCCTTCTTTATCTGCTTAATAAGCTTTGCGAAGGAGCATTAAATCTCTCCTCCTTATGGGCTCTACAACAGCACTTTAACCCCTAAGAAATCTGCATATGCTCAGCTATCAGTTTGAAAACGATTCACCTACTGACGCCGAAGGACATCAGTTAGACACTTCAAAGCTAAGTACTCTCTAAGTACTCTCTTCCTTGATTTATTACAACATTATTTGTAATGTTGTAATGCATAAGTTTATTTATTTCAAGCGTTTATAAATCATTGGATTGCTTTTTATCATCTGAACTATAAACACTCCCTAAAGTGATTCTCCTTTTTCCAGTTGGTAAAATTTATAGCAACTTGGATAAAAGAAAATAATCTGGGACTTTCTAGGGAGTTAACTTAATCCATTTTTGTAAAACAAATAATTGTTACCACTTATAGCATAAACTACTCTGTTGGTAGTCATAATTCTATAAACCTCATTTGAGAGGAAGAGGTTGCGTCACTGAAAATCTTGTAGGTGGTTCTGTTTATAAAAGCAACTATGCCTAAGAGAACCAAGGCTAAGGACAAAAAACAACCACAAAAAACATCTGCTTTTTTCTTACCAAAAAATACTAATAATTCACAAATTGTCTTGCAACCAAATTCCCTGGAAACCAATAAATCATTAGAATCAATTTCAACCAACCTCTCAGAAAGTTCTGTAGTTATACAGAGAATCCTATTGAAGATCAAACAACTTCATCTAAGATAAAGGACATTTTACATGACTTTCAAATAAGCTTAATGGTGGACTTAATTATGGAAAAACGCTATAGCCATCAAAGAGCTTAAGTAGAAGATAACGTAAAGGAATTAAACATCAAAATTGCAAACATGGAAGACAGATCCAAGAAATACAACCTCAGGATTAGGGGTTCACAAACAAATTCTAAATGACGATAAAGTCTTATTTGACCAACTTGTTTTCTACTTTGGTAGCCACTGTGCCTCAAGAGGCTGAGGATTTTGCCTGTATCTCTCTCCCACAGCTTGGGGCTGATTCTATAGACTCCTTTTTGCAGTTGTGAATCAAGGAGGATTCAAAACTGAATTCAGTGCTAAATGCAATAACCAATAATAACATGCAGATGCACCAACCACCATGCAATTATTTGGCTATAAGACTCATGGCTAAGCTTGTAATGGCAGATGTGGGGGAGAGGAGAGGGCTGGAGAAAACAGTAAAGATAAAACCGTTTAATCGGCAGAATTGAAGGTAGAGGTAAATAGGGGGGAATCTGGAAGTTGTGGTCCCCTAAACTTACTCTCTAAAAATAAGCCCTTAAGGATTTTTACTTTAAATATTCAGCCTATATCCCTCCCCCCACTAATTCTCAATTAAAGGCAGCCACTGGCTAAGGCTACAATATAGTGGGGCAGACTCTTTGAATTGAGCTTTGTACAGCAAACGGACGTAAGCTTTAAAAGAGGTGCAGTATTAACTGTCTGTCTATGTAATTAAGCTGCACAGCCAAATAACTGAAATTTAAAAAAGGTGCAATAATAATTGTTTGTATATATAACTGCTTCTCTTTCCTTGTAAGCTATTATAACATAGCCAGATAGATTTCATGAACTGAGCTTTATATGGCAAAATTATCAAAGTTTGAAAGAGGCGCAATATTAATTGCCTGTATATAAAATAGACAATTTTTTTGGCAAGCTATTACAACATAGCAGGATATATTTTTTGGAACCAAGCCTTGCACGACAAAGAGCTGAAGCTATACATATAATTGCTCTTTTTTTCTCCTGGCAGGCTAATATAATATAGCCGGAGCGATCTCTTGAACTGAAATCTGCACAGTAAAGGAATTGAAACTTAATCAGAGGTGCAATATTAATTGCCTGTGAATATAACTGCTTCCTTCTTCTGTCAGATTATTACAACATAGCAAAATAGATTTTTTGAACTGAGCTTTGCACTGCCAAAGGACTAAAGACTTAAAAGAGGTACAACATTTATTGTCTGTAGAGGTAAATATTCTTATTTCTAGCAAGCTATTACAATATAGAAGGATTTTTAACAGTGATTGATACAAATTATCTGCATAGCATTTCTAATTTGCTAAATAAATTGTAACTATTTGACAATTATTTGATGGTCAAAGCTCAGAATTCTGAATATTATACATTAAAGTACATTTTTTAAAAGTGGAAATAAAATATCTAAAATGCTTGCTAACTTATTGAAAATAGAAAAAGGCTTTAACTATATATCTAATATACAAGAAAAAGGCTAGCTGCACACCAATCTCATTACTAAATTCACACTACAAAATTTTCACGAAAATACTGGCAAATCATTTACAACTGCTTTTTAATGATCTTATAGGAGAGGACCAACTGGATTTATGCAAGGCAGATCAGTAACCACAAATATTAGGAAGATAATGGGAATAATCCAGAAAGATCAATTAAGCTAAAATTTTTAAAATTCACTAGCATTAATATAATTTGATCATGTTGAATGGAATCACTTAATGCCATCCTTTACTAAAATGGGATTTAAGTAGGAATTCTGGCAAATAATTAAAGCAATATATTCTTCCCCTACTGAATCACTATTGGTTAATGGCTTTAAATCCAAGGAATTTGAACAGCAAAGGGATAGATGACAGGGTTGTCCCTTGTCTACCTAGCTGTTTAATATAATAGAACTACCTACTTGCCCGTTAACATTGACAGGAATAAAATGTTAAGCCTGGCAATGCTGTTTGCCACCCAATGTGAGCACCTTCGGCGCTCATCGCGAGTCTCTCCCCATGTCTACTTCCTCCCTTGTGTCTCACGTCCCCAATCTCCTTCCCCTGTGTCTCATTTCCCCCTCCTCTCCCTCCCTTGTGTCTCATTTACCCCCTCCTCTCCCTCCCTTATGTCTCATTTCTCTCTCTCCCTTGTGTCTCATTTCTCCCTCCTCTCTCTCCCTTGTGTCTCATTTCCACCTCCTCTCCCTCCCTTGTGTCTCCTTTCCCCCTTCCTCTCCCTCCCTTGTGTCTCCTTATCCCCATCCTCTCCCTCCCTTGTGTCTCCTTTTCCCCATCCCTGTGTCTCTTGCCCCCCTCTCCCTCCCGTTTCTCTTTCCCCCTTCTCTCTCCCCTGTGTCTCTTTCCCCCCTCTCCCTCTCCTGTGTCTCTTCCCCCTCTCCCTCCCTGTGTCTCTTCCCCCTCTCCCTCCCCTGTCTTTCCCCCCTCTACTCCCTCCCCTGTATCTCTTTGCCCTGCTCTCCCTCCCCTGTGTTTCTCCCCCTCTCCCTCCCCTGTGTCTCCCCCCTCTCCCTCCCCTGTGTCTCCCCCCTCTCCCTCTTTCCCCCCTTCTCCCTTCTCCTCCTCCCCGCTTATGCTCCTCTCCAATTACCCCCCTCTCCTTCCAATTACTCTGATCAGAGGAGCTCCTGCCGCTTTCTCCCTCTTCTGGCTGTGTCCGACTGGCATATGCTAATGACGTGACACGCATGTAGTTTGCAAATGGAATAAATTATTTCCAGATATTGAAAAGGGCGAGGAAATATTTAAAAGTATTGACAGAGTAAGGAAATATATCAGCTGATTTTCACGAACAACAACTCAAAATTATACATCAAAGCTATTACCTTCCTAACATTTTGTGGAGAATAGGCACAAATAAAGAAAAATAAAATGTAAAATTGAGACTCAAATTATAGGCATTTATTTTGAAAATGTAATAAAATATATAGATTCTGGAATAAGGTCCAAGACTTGCTGAAAAATAAGCTAAGCATACATATTCTGTTAACTGCCCAAACAGTTTTCTTTGGAGGCATTAATCACAAAATATATAAAGACATTTATTATGAGAAATTGGATAAATATGAGAGCTCCTTAAATTCTAAAATTAAAACAAATTATCTTGAAGCAGATGATCCTTGACCAATATGATAGAATTGGTAGCTTAGAAAAAGGAAGAAAGAGTTTTAATTGAAATGATATAATTATTATGAAGAAATAATTATATCCGAAAATAATGACAATCCAAGTTTAAGCTTAAGTTTGTTATGCTGATGGAATAAGGTAATTTCAGATCTTATTGAATGAAACATTAAACGGATGATTATAATAATAATCACCACCCCCCATTTCTTCTTTTTTTAAAAATGTTTCTCCCCTTCCTCTGTCCCTCTCTCGCTATATCTTAGAATTAAATTACAAGTGGTTAACTTGATATTAGAGATAATGATTTACCACCTAGTATATATGAGGAAGAGACTAATCTTTCTGTATTTGATAATTATAATCTGTATCTTATATTTTGTATATTCAAATCTGATTTATGAAATGATTAATTGTTTGAACTGAATCTTTGTATTTCATAATTGGATTTGTTTTATAAGAATGTGTTTTATTATTTATTTAAATTATTTTATTTATTATGTTTATAAAATAAATAACATACATAAATATTACATACAAAAATGCAAAATATACAAAATACATCAGTCATCACTACATATATACATAGATGGAATTAGTACTGAAGCCAAACCAGCCGTAAAGAGAAATTATAACTTTAAGAATATTCAGTGCTTCATTTTTCCCCTTTTATAACTCTCCCATAATTTCCATTTCTGTTTGTTAACTTTATTTATAGTTCCACTTAAATAGGAATAGTCCAATTCAATTAAGCTCTGTCTTTCCAATATTAAGACAATTTCACTCCAAGAAGGAAGTATACCTTTCTTCCAATTCACTGAAATAAGCAATTTGGTTACGATTAAGACATGCACAATTATTCCCTTGAACTTATGACTAACATCTGATAAAAATATATGAAATACAACCAACTCAGGGGAAAAAATAAATTTGGTATCACAAATGGGAAACAACTCATTAAGAATTATTTTCCAAAAGGCTTGGATAAATAGGCAATGCCACCGTATATGGATGTGAGATCGTTCTAGTTTACAACCTCTCTAGCATTTATCGATATGGACTTTAGGAAAGATTTTATTAAGAAGTGTCATATGCCATCTTTGGATTGTTTTAAAATAAGTCTCTCTTAAGGAAACACATACTAAAAAAGTATTACAACAAAGTATTTTTCAGTGATTGCAAATGCTCTATGTCACCCTAAGACATCACATTGGGATTTTAGATCTCTTTCCCATGTATTAATGCTAAGATATTTGAAGCTTTAATGTTCATATTCCAAAACTTTCTTACAGTTAGAAATTTAAAATTACAAGATTTATCCATAAGTTTTTTTTTTCAAAACACATGAAATCTCTACTGGAAGTTAGTTTTAAATCTAACTTAAAGCAGTTTCTTTTAATGTGTTGTACTTAAGTCACAAATTCTTCAGAATGCCTTTTATTTTTACCATATTGTGAAAAGATCTAAAACTAGAATTGTTATAAAGGTCTGACAGGCCATGCAAGTCCCCTAATTCCCAATTACACTTTTGTATTAAAGGTATAGAATCCTGAATTAAGCGGAAATAAGGGAAGCGCAAGATTTTATATCTCTTATTACAATACCACCAATTCAATAAACCCTCCTTAACTACCATAAATAAGTCAGGAAAACATGTTATATCTAACTATTTAGAGCATAATAACTTTTCTAGGTTGATATTATATGCTATAGCTTTTTCTATCTGTAAGAATTTAAAATCTGCATCAAGGTAAGAAAGCCTCAAGAAATTATGTAATGCAAATGCTTCAGAGTAGTCGTTTACATTTGGAGAAGCCAACCCGCCTCTCACGATTTTTTTTAAGTATATCCCTATTTAATCAATGTTTTCTGCCCCTGGTCAATGATTATCTAAAGATTTCTCAAAATACTCAAACGAATCTGTAAAGGAATACATCTCAATAGATAAAGAATTTACTGCAAAATAAACATTTTTACTGATGAGATCCTTCCTGACCATATACAATTCAGTTTGCACTAGTTATTTAATGTTAATTTGAGTTTAATATAGAGTTTGCCAAAGTTGTTTCTGACCAACATTTTCAAAATAGAAGCAAAATCATTTCCAAGATGTGTAAAACTATTCTTACTCCAATCGAAGGAAAATGTTTTTTTAAGTTTTTTTTTTTATTTCTCTGTGTTAAACAGCAAAGTCTCTGTCTTAGATGGAATCCATTTATAAAATGATAGCTTGCTGTAAAGCTCTATAGTTTTTAACAAACTTCCTATTTAATTCCTTGGGTCAGTAATAGTAACAACTATATCATCAGCAAACATGGTTAGTTTAGAGCCCAGGTTTCCTACTTACAGCCCATGGATGTTGTTATTCCTTCTAATATACTCCGCCAGGGGTTCCATTATATAGAAAAGATCAATGGAGATAGAGGGCAGCCCTATCTGGTTCCGTTACACACCAGATATTTCTCTGAATTAAAACCAGATTCGGAAACATAGGCCGAGATATTAGAATATAATGCCATTATTGACAAGGAGCCAAAAGTGCCAAATCCAAATTAAGTCAAAGTTAGTTCCAAAAAGTCCCAATTAACCCGATCTAAAGCTTTCTCAGTGTCTAGCGCCCATACAGCAAACTTGTTTTTCCTCTTAGTATAATGATCAAATAAGTCTAAAAGGTTAGGCGTATACTTGGTTCGAGTTTATCACAGTTTTTAACAAAGGGTTAATTCTCATAGCTGGTATTTTTGCATATAATTTGATGTCTGTGTTTAATAGTGAAACGGGTCTAAAATAGGTGCAAAATTGGTCTTTACCTTCTTTAGGGATGGTAATGATAGAGGTAAATAACATCTCAGGCGGAGCTGATCCAGAGAACTTAATCTCATTCATAGAACTTAATCTCATTCAACACCTCAGAGAAAGCTTTATAAAAAATGTTAGGCAGACCATCTGGACATGATGATTTATTTGTTTTAAAAATAAATCCCCTCAATCAATATCTCTTCTTCTAATTTGTCTCTCTGTTCATCAGATATCTTAGAAAGCTTAACTGATTTCACAAATTCAGATATTTGGAATTTACTGTAGATGGTTTAATAAAATTGGAATTTGATTCCAAATTATACAAAGATGTGTAATACTTAAAAAAGATATTATATCTTTCAATTTGCTTTTTAAAGTTCCATCTGTATCATACATTTCTGAAATCCGTTTTATAGAGGATTGACGTCTAACTTAATTTGCCAAGATTTTACATGCAGTATTTTCCATATCTGAGCTTGTATTTTGGCAAGTTCCTTTGAAGCTTCTAAAGAAGGCAAAGATTTATGTAAACTTTCTAGTTTATATAACTTTAAATAGAGTTCTCTGCCTAAAATATCAGAAGCCCTCTTGTAAAAGCTTTTTGGGTATTCTAAAGAGTGTTTTTAGATGCCACTGAAATTCCATTAAGTGTAAGAAATTCTTTAAGTTCCTTCTCTAAAAATTGTTTATCTAGTATTGATTTAAACAATGTAGCATTACATTTCCCACATTGTTTTTAATGCTCCGTGATCCGACAATGTCATAGCCCCTAATTAAATTTTTGTTGTTACATCTAACATTTGTTTATCTAGTAAACAATAGTCAATTCTTGTGTGTTTTAAGGTGGGGAGAGTAATATGTATAATCTACTTCCCTGGGGTGTAATGTTTTCATACTGTCATAAATGTTATATCTTAACAAGCTATCATTAAATGATTTAGAAACTCTATTCAAATCTCAATCTGGTTTAGGTTTTGAAGCAGATTTATGGTCTAGGTTAGGGTCTAAGACCATATTTAGATCACCACTTATTATCAAAGCTCCTTTTTTAATCCTTGAAATAAGCTTTAACAGTTTATTTAAAAACCTGTTTTAATATTTATTGGGGCATAAACGTTCACAATAGTGTATAAATATTTATTTATAGAACCCAACCAGATAGCAAATCTACCTTCTGAATCTATTCATTCCTTTTATTGAACAAGATAGCCACTACTCTGGAGTCTGCTTTTTCTTTATGCAAAAAGTTCAACAGCACATTTCTATTGAAAGGAGTTTTCAAGCCTTTGACATTATAAGTTATTATTTTTGTATCAATAGTTTTGTATTAAGGACATTTACATCATAGTTAATATTTATTTTCAAAATACCAAAAAAATACTTTACATGTTTTTTGTCATATTTCTTTTTGTTTTTGCTATCTAGAATTCTCAAACTAACTTCAAGTTCTAGCCAATTTACTGCTTCACACAGTTGCCTAAGTTTACAAAGTAAAGCAGATAGGTTATATAGAAAAACAATAATTATTAAAAAAAAAGTTATTATTTTAATTGCTGAAGAGGCCATATTCAGGCTCTATTTTGAAAATCTTAGACCTTATCCTTAAATATCTAACTGAGATAGAGCCAGTTTTACAAAATGTCAAAAGCTTAATTTTCTTTTCCAGAAGGGGATAACTTCTGACCAAGTCCAAATCTATCAAACAAAGCCAACAAAAAACAAGCATTTCAACATACCAGTCATATTACATTTAGCAATCATTATACTAACACTTGTGAGCCTCTCCCCCCTCTAACTTGTGGGCCTCGCGATGAGTGCCTTTGGCACTCATTGCAAGCCTCTCCCCCCTCCCTCTACTTTACGGGTCCTGCGATGAGCACCTTCGTCGCTCATTGCGCATGCGCAACCCATACGTTTTAATATTGCATGATGGAGAAATTTGCAATTACGACTATATATATATATATATATATATATATATATATATATATATATATATATATACTGTACATAAAATGGGTAGCTGTTTTTCATAAAACATGAAACTTAAAGCTCATATACAAAAATAAGATTAGGCTACTTTTGGTTTATTGAATTAGTCTAATTTATTTGAATTGGGGGATGTTTTTTTGCCATGTTGAATTATGCAATGTTTCATTTCATTGAATGTACTGTATTGATATGCTATGTGATGGACTTGTTTCAATTTCAACCACACAGCACTATTCATTACACATGATCAGTACCAGCCAGTATTACTCACTACACATGATCAATACCACATAGTACTAATCATTATACATGATCAATACCACACAGTAGTATTCATTACACATGATCAATATCACACAGCACTATTCATTACATGTAATCAGTACCGCACATGATCAGTACAACACAGTACTACTCATTACATGTGATCTGTACCACAAAATCATCTGCATGAAGACATTAATAAAATATTGATAAAAGCGTAATCCTATTTATCAACTATAAGAATTCTGGTAAGTGTGTAACTCTCCATGGGAGCATACACACTTACCACTATTTCCTAAGTCCATACAGAGCTGCACACAGGCTGCAGAGGATGAGGCGGAGGAAGGCACAGGGGAGAGGGGGGAGGAAGACACATGAGAGGGAAGAGGAGGGGACACAGGGGAGGGTGTTTTGGGGAAGAGACACAGGTGAGAGGGGAGAAGAGACACAGGGGAGGGAAGATGTGGGGGAAGAGATGCAATGGAGGGGGGAAGATACACAGGGGAGGGGAGAGGAGGAGAGTCACAGGGGAGGAGAAAGGGGGGAAGAGACACAGGGGGAATAGACACGGGGAGGGGAGAGAACGGAAGTGACACAGGGGAGGGGAAGAGACACAGGGGAGGAAAGGGAGAGAAGTGACACAGGTGAAGTAAAGAGACACAGGGGAGGGGAGAGGGAGAAAGAGACACAGGGGAGAGAAAGGGGAGACACAGAGGAGGGAAGGGGGAGAGACACAGGGGAGGAAGAAATCAATTGTTGTTCTTTTTCTAATTAAATAATATAATAACACTAGATATAACATATCTATTATATGTATACATTTTATCACATGCACAACAGCAATGTGTAGGACTTAACAGGACAGGTGTACCCAAGATTCCCATTGATGGTGGTAAGTTTCCTGCTCCTTCTGTCTCTCCACAGTCTCCTTATGCTCTTGCTGGCCTCCCTCAACAGCTACATCCACATCAATATGACCCCCCTTGTCAACATGTGGCCATATCATTGCACCTATGAGCAATTTAAAACTATTTCATTTTCACGTGTGGCTTTTCAGACATATGGAAACAGGAAATATCTGCTCACATCTGGATAATTATCTTAAAGAGACAGCACATTAATACATAGCATCAGAAATCATATGACTCCATTACAAATAATAACTTAAAGTCACAGAGACACAAATGTGAAAAATAAAAATTATATACATACAACAATATTCTTGACTCACTATTGTCAATATCACATCTCCACATAACATATCACAATGTCAAGGAGAACATAAACCCCAGTACACAAGAGGTTAATAACAATCAGCAAACACACATGGAACACAGCAGCTGCTAGCAAGTACTCATTATTAAAGGGATAGACACACCACAAACAATACTGCAATAGGAGTGAACATCACCATAGCAAACTACTCACAGAGATCAGCTATGGCGCCCCCATGGCAAGATATGTAATCTACACACTAACCTTGGGACTCAAACACTGGGATATGTCATCATGGGCAGCATGAGACCTTAAACACAGGACTGGCCGACACACATTATGGAGAAATGGGAGAGATGAATGTCACATGTACATCACTACATATCACAGACCAGGCTCTTCATTTTCACATGGGGCATGTAAGAAACAGGCACAGGGACACGGGCATATAGGGGCATGTCAGGACAAGGGGGATTACACTAGTTTCCTAAAGCCATTCAGGAAGGCCTACAAAGACAAAAGGAGGCTGGGGAGAGGCACATGGATCACCAAGAATCTCACCTCCATCAATGGGAATCATGGGTACACCTGTACTGGCACGTCTCACAAAATTGCTGGTGTGCAAGTGGCAACATGTATGGCAATAATGATCATGTGAAAATTAGTGATAGTATAAATGTATAAAATAATCATAAATTACACGTCATATGGTTAACAACCCTTGAGTGGAATGGTGAGGCCCATCAGTGTCACAATGTAAATGTATCAAAGTATTAACGCCCTATAATCACCAATGATCTTGTTCTCCCATGCTTTAGAAAATAGGGATGATAACTTTTAAATAAGTGTGTGAACATATATTGGATATATTAAGATGTGATCACTTGCAGACCATGCTTGTGTCACTGTAACGTTCTGGAATCATACAATGTGCAAAGAAAAAACAGTTATTGCTAAAGGAAAAAAAAAATACAGACTGCACCAGCTCTTCTCCATGGTGTTCCTCAGTTACAGTGAATTGGTGAAATGTTAAACATAACCCTACATGTCCACAGAGAAGAGGATCATGGAATATGTGATGGAGATCTGCCACCTGCTTACAAAATATCACCATCACATAGGCCATGATCATGCACTCTAGATTATGGTAAAACTTGGACCAATAGATTGTAACTGAGGAGTGCTGTTGAGAAGGTCAAATCATAAGTCCAGTCACTATATCCTCCTCCACCTTGCCACAGGGCCCCCACCCCTATGCCACTACGACGTGTCCCTAGTTATGGGGAAGTTGCAGGGGAAGGCATTCGCCCTGAAGGCAGCAGCCCCAATGTAGAAGAAATCATGGAGGCAAAGGGGGCCAGGCTGCAGGTGTGTTGGGGAGGCCTCTGGGATAGTGGAGGCAGTTCTGGGTGATGTACATGCTGAGCTGGGTGAGTGTGTCCTGATTCATCACCGCCTGGAGCAGCCTGTCCATGTAGGACTCCACCTGCTGGTTATGCCTCCTCACCTCCCTATGGCCAACCGAGGCCTGGTGGGAGGAGTTGCTGACCTGGATCTCTGCATTGCATTTCTGTTTTTCATGAGGACCAGCATCTCCCCTCTGGTGGCCTCCAAAGGTGGACCTTGGGATGGAGGTCTTGGTGGTGCAGTGTGGCCTTTGCAGCACAGTGCATATAGATTATTTGCAGAAGTTGCTGCACATTGTGTCATACTAACCAATTAATGACCATCATTTAGCAGTAGTTGTTAACATGCTGCTTAGAGAGTGGCCTTTAATACACTAAACTGCACACCCATCCTTAGAGTCTGTATCTGCATATGCTGCAGTGGCCACACCAATTACTGTGGTCTCAATTGGATGTTTACTAAATTTATATCTATCTGGTATTTGCTGAGTGAATTTGTCACATATATGATGCTCCCTCCAGTTAGAGGGATATGTAAGGTTCCTGGATTTGAGGAGGGATAAACAATCCATCTATCCCTAGTGAAATCCAGATACCTGACTTCTCTCTGTCATTGTTGTGCAGCATTTTCATGTGATTAGAGTTATCTATGTGAGTGTGGTGTACATGTGGTGTACATGATGATGTATGTTGGTGTATGTTATATTCACCTCTCAAGGAAGCTGGATCGAGTCTAGCCACAAGTCCTCAAGCTCTGGTCCCTGCCTCCATTGTCTCCTTCAGCAACCTCTTTCAGTCCTTGTACTAGATAGTCACTCTAGGGCACCCGGATCTTCTCCAAATCTCCTTTTGCTGACATGGATTCTGGTGGGCTGGGGTACTGCTAGCAGCCTCTAGCTTTGATTGAGCCGATGTTCCAGCCTCTGGCTCTGCAGTGGACCCAGACCTCCTGCCAGCTGCAATGAGAAAAGAATTGTATACGGTTAACAAAATTATATGATAGTTTGATTGATGTTTGTTCCTATCTATCTGACATGCAATTATCCTGAACCTGGATTTTTCACTTATTAGCTAATGGTTGAAGCTATCCTTTGATAGTTGTGATCATCATTTCTTTATATTATGAGCTTGTTTGTTATTGGCTCATAACAATAACATAACATAACAAGCCCGTAGCCACTGCTGAGAATGAGCCAATAGGAAATGAGACCGTCATCATGATGGCAATGAAACCTATGGGTGCTCCTTTAGGCTCCCTATACAAAACCCTGCTGCAAGGTCCCCTTCGGGATCCCTGAAGGGTCCCCACATGACCCCCGTGATGGAGGGGCCCCGATCCCCACATTACCCCTTGCTGCAGGGGCCCTGCAGCATTTAATTCCCTGCTGCGAGTCCATAAAGGACCCACGGCACAAAAATGGGTAACCTCATGTCACGGGGATCTCCGCATTACCCCTTGCTGTTGGGGGCCCGAATAATAACATTTCAAATTTCTCTACATTGGACCTGCTCTACAATAAAAATTAACCCTATAACTCATGGGGGTCTATACAGACCCCCATGAGCCTCTAATTAACCCCATCACTCATGGGTGTCTATACAGACCCTCATGAGCCACTAAGTAACCCCATCTGTCCCATAAGGGTCTATATAGACCCTTATAAGACAACAATTAACCCTCACAATAACACTATAAGTGACATGAGGGTGCTCCAGGACCCTCGTGACACTAAGTCTAAGCAATATACTACACTACTCTATTAGCCACCCCAATAAACAGATACATTTAAATTAACCCCAACTTTGACACCCCTCTAATTAATTAACCCCCTCTAATAAACTCCCCTCTAACTAATTAACCCGATTTATTTAATTAACCCCACACTAACTAATTAACCTCATATAAGTAATTAACCTTATTTAATCCTCACCCGACCTAATTACCCTATCACTAACCACTTAACCCTATCTAGTAGTATTTTACCATATTTGGACCTAATAACCCTATCTGGACCTATTTAACCCCATCTAGTCTTATTAACCCTAACTGGACCTAGTTAACCCTAACTTACCTATTTAATCCTAACTGGACCTAGTTAACCCCTATCCTATTAACCCCTCTACCCTATCCCCTGCATGATAGGGTTCATTTTAGATATAGGGCGGGTCCTTTAAGGACCTTTAAGGTCCTTTAAATATCTGCATTGGTAAATTTAATTTTTTTAAATGCTGCGGCGGTCCTGATTGTGAACCCTGTAGCAAGGGTTAATGTAGGGACCCTTCTGGGGTCCTAATGGGGACCCCTGAGCATAGGCAACGGTTAACGTTATCCCTGCGGCAAGGGGTTAGCCATTATTGTGCCGCAGCCCCTTTAAGGACCCATGGCAGGGAATTTGAATTTTTAAATGCTGCAGGGGTCCCTATCAGAACCCCAGCAGCAAGGGTTAATGCAGGGATGCTTGTGGGGTCCCGATTGGGACCACACAGCAAAGGAAGGGGTTAAGGTTAGGTGCCGCAGGGTTACTTACAGCGGCATGGGATTAACAATTTGTGTGCAACGCCATTAAGGACCAGCGGTCGGAATTTTTTATTTTTAAATGCTGTGGGCATCCTGATTGGGACCCCTGCATAATGGGGGTTTCATTTAGGAGTGGGGGGTGTTAGGAGCAGTGGGGACATTTCGGGTAGCATACGTAAGGGCTTATTCAGCCCTTGCGGGCCCTCTCTAGTACATGTAGGACTTCAACCTTCCTTTGCGTTTTACGAGTTTGCGACCTTGGGGAATTGGGAAATTGAATAGGGATTTGCGATTGTAGCCCTGCAAATGTGATAGATAAATCACTTCTGAGTGGTGTACGAGTTTGACAGACGTCATTTTCGCAAGCCCTTAACTCTTTACCCGCTCCGATCATGCAAAAAAACACCAATTGAATAGCAAATTTTCCTGTGACCTCACTTGTGGGCCATCGGATCTCAAACTCGCACAATTGAATGAGGCTCAGAATCTTTATCTCCATATGCTGCACTGGCCACACCTATAACTGTGTCTAAATAGGATGTTTACTAAATGTATATCTTTCTGGTATTTGCTGAGACTACTTGTTACATATATGATGTTGCCTACCAATGAGAGTGATATGTAAGGTTCCTGGATTTGAATTCCAGATACTTGAGTTCTCTGTCTCATTGTTGTGTAGCATTTCGATGTGATTAGAGTTATCTAGGTGAATGTGGTGTACATGTGGTGTACATGTGAGTGTATGTTGGTGTATGTGATATTCACCTGGAAAAGAGGCTGGATTGGCTGTAGCCACAAGGCCTGGAGCTCCGGTCCTTGCCTCCATTATCTCAGCAACCTTTCCCAGTCCTTTTACTGGACAGTCACTCTGGCTGCTCTGATGTCCTCTTCCATCATCCTCCTGACCTTTGCTGGACTGTCATTATAATGATGCCTTATAGACCTCACGTCTCTATCTGCAAAACCAAGCTCAGCAACAGTGGCGGCTACCTCCTTGCAAGAACCTTGCTACCCTGAGACCTGTCCATCCCCCTACTACCTCCTCCTGGTATTAGCCCCTCCACCGCCTTCTGACCCTGAACTAATAGTCTATGGGCGAAACCCTCCCTCAATTTACCTCACCTCCTGCCCTTACCCCACTCTCTCTTTTATGGGTATTTTTTATGTGTTATGGTATTGTGTGTGGGTGAAGGGGGGGGGGGTGGATAATGTGGCCTAGCTAAAAGTGTATTTATGTGTATTGTTATCCTATATTTATGTAAATTATGTGTTATCAGTACATCAGTAATTAATTAATCTATAATAATAAAAAATGAATAGAAACCTGCACTCAAATATGTGATTTCTCCTTCACTCTCTGTCTCCAAAAACTTCAAACTCCTGGGATCTGCAAGGTGATTTGTAAAAATCTACAACACAATCAGCGCAGGGGCCTGAGGGTCACAAATATATACTGTATGAGTGTCAATCAGTAATCCATTTGCCATTTTCTATTCCCTCCTATGGCTGTGGCACAGCAAGAACATACATAAAAGTCAGTTGGTTGGTTTAATTCTGTGCTGGTGCTGTAATCCAGCCCCTTCATGTCTACTGATGAGAGCATGGATTAAAGATCTGGCCTCATTGCCATAACTTTTTGAGTATAAGGTTAACATTAATGTGTTTTCTAGGGAAAAATAGCTCCCACAGTTTATTTATAGGCAATAGCTTTTAAGCGCTTTTTAATTACACAATGTACATAAATGTAAACAAATACAGAGATATATGACATAACTAATAAAATCCAGAAACCTTCCATATCTCTTTAAAACACTAACAATATATATTTCAGCAATCAGCCAAGTACCAAAAAAGTATACTGCAAAAAGTTAAGTTACACCATTAAAAAAGGAAGTTGATGTTTGTGCATATTACACATTACAATGCAGTAAACGTTGTGAATATCTTTGAAAACTGGTAGTGTTATAAGAAAATTAGAACAGCAAATTGTTAGATTTAATCATAATTAGTATTTAGTAGCATTTTGGGCATCTTATAACATGGAGACCATAAGTCTCATTCAATTGAGGCATTGGGATATCCGGGCTTTGGAAATGCAAGTAGTAAGTTTTTTTGCTATTCAATTGGCATCTTTTTTCTGGATTCGATCAGGATATCTGCTCAAGCCTCCGATTCCTTGCAATGGATAACAAGTTAAGTTATATTGTACATTGCAGGTTTGCGGGTCTGATCCCATATCGGACCCCGAATCAAGAATTGATTGAGATGTCAACTCCATGTTGTATGGTCTTCATGATGACTGGCTCCTTTTCTCTTGGCTGTTTCAGTTACGGTCTTGCTTAATTGATCATGTTCAAGCTCCTAAATGCTACATACAAACGCAGTAGGCCCTCAGATATATGCCCTACATCCTGTGACTTGCGGGCTTGCAATTGAATGAGGCTCCATATTTTCATTGACATGACAGAACTACTGCAGGTGCAGCAAGGCAGGGGCTCATAGTTTGTTTGAAAGGGAGGGATAGAAAATATGTTTTAATAGTAACTTTTAGAACCCTTCTTTCAGTTGTGCTACAACTGGACATGAGTGCGTAAAAGAAAATTCTAAATATATTAAAATGCAGATAGGATAGGACTAACAGCATTGAAAAGGATTGTACCCAGTAGAATATATAACACTATTTTAGTGAATGTAAATTTTATAGCTATCTATTTTCCCAGTCAGATGCAAAGTCACAACCTTGTACCCTGAAAGCTACATTGCATGTTGAAAGAAGGTCAAAGAGATAAACAGACATATTCTGTGTGTCACTGAATGATGGATGTCTATTTACAGGTCTCTGCTTGCAACGCATATTTAGTCATTTCAGATACATCTGATAAAATGTGACATAGCATAGAGTTACTTATATTTCAAGAAGCATTTTGGGGACTAAAGTTTTATTTTCAATAGTATATTTTAAAATCCACTTATTGAGGAAATGTATTTAAAAATAAAAGGATTTATTTTCATTTTCTTTGAAAGGTGCCCAAAACACACTTTCATTACTTTATTCAAATCACATTATCAGGCACTGAGAAAAATTAATTTGAGAAGTGTCACAATGGTAAATGAATATCCATGTCTTAGGATTAGTGATGGCTAATCTTGCATAATGAAACAATTTTAAAAGCCAAAAGAAGATTTAAACAACATCTACTACTTTCTCATGCTGGACAGAGTTTGAAGATTTAAGGTATTATAGAAATATTGAGTCTGACCGCAATAGAAGAAGCAATTATTTGTCAGGATACAGTATGTTTGCCTGCTGACCTGAAAATAAGTTTAATTATATTGCTTTGCATTTCAATAGAGTCAAACTGTTGCAAAATGAAAAGGGGTTTAGTAATCAAAGTTTAATTTTCACCTAGAAGGATATTATGTCAACTTACATTTAGAATAAATCTCAAAAGTATAAATTGCTTTGTATGTATAGTCTTAGAACTAAAATATTATTAATTATAATGAAGTCAAAGGCCCACATCATTTCATAATAAATACAGTTTATTTAATGCATTTAATTCAGGCAAACCATATCAATGTAGTTACTGCTGGAGAAGCACATTGTTGTTGTGTAGTCCTTCATTTGTATCTGAATCTCTGTGACCCTATGGACCGCAGCACTCCAGATACATCTGTCTACCACTGTCACTGAGATCTATAACGCTCATGTTGCTTTAATGACCTCATCTCGCCATCTTCGCCTCTTCTATACCCTTCTTTGTGTATCTTCAATCTTTGCCAGCATTGAAGACTCCTCTATGGAATACTGTCTTCTCAGGATATGGCCAAACTATTTGAGCTTTTGTCTCATGATCAGTTGTCAGTTGGACAAATATTTTCATATATCCACACCTTTCAGTTTCCCCCATCAGATTGTATTCTTTCTTTTTGGGATATTCTTTGTTTACCATTTACCTTAAACATATTCTTATGTTGTCTCTGCTTGGTCTGCTGATTTTCCCTCTTTTCCTCAGTTTAATTCAAAATTTTGCAACATGAAGCTCCTGATCTGAGTAGCAGTCAGTTCCAGGTCTTGTTTTTTGGCTTTATATGTAAAGTATATGGTCAATCTAATGATGATGGGGATACAAATGTGTAAAGTAGTCACTTAGGCTATTGGAAGAGGGTGTTTACTATGACCAGAGACTTACCTTGACAGGATTCTAATAATCTCGGACTTGCTCATTTTGTGATTGAAAAGAAACAGACTGCACAGAAAAATAATAGAAAAGATTGTAATCATCTAATAAGTAATAATTTTTTGCAAGTGCAAGGCCTGTGTATGCGTACTTAAGACATTAGAAAGAAGCAAAGGACACAGTTTAGGTTTCTGCACTCGTGGGTCACATCACTCAAATATATCATTAAAACATAACTTTTAATATCATAATGTTCTTTTATTTCCAAATAGCATTCTCTTATAACCCGTGACGGTTATAAGCAACTGCGAACCTCGCAAAGGGAGGTGTGCTGTCGACCACGCGGGACTAATGAGCGGCGAAGGACGAAGGCGCTTATTGCTGCACTTAGCGAGGGCCGAAAAATTACAACCCATATGACTAAGGACCACAGCCACATATATGTACGACTTTAACGGCCAAATCACTGAATAGTACAAAGCTGAAAAAGGAAAAAAAAATGCCACAAATTAACTTACTCACTCACACACAGCAGAGGGGGAGAGCCAGGGAGCATGTAAGTGAGGTGGCAATTTAATTTGAGTTAAAGCGAGTAAAAAAATTACGGATGAAAAAACGCAAATGGATCAAAAAGAGGCTGGAGCACCTAAAAAGCTCTCCCAAGCACATACTTCTTTCACAAACACAGTAAAACTTACACGGAACACGCCAAGGCGACGATCGCGAGTTACACAGAACATAGGAAAAAACACCATTTTGTTGTAACAAAAAACAGAAATTGCCTTTTTTTTTTTTTCCTTCTCCCCTTCTACCTCTTTTATAATTACTGAATTATGATCCGTTTGTCTATACTCCAATAGAACTTACAAATTTATCCCACTTCTGCCAAGGGAGGCGGGTACCTGTTTCCATCAGCCAATTCTTGCCTATGGGATCAATAATCTCTCTATTTTCTCGTATTGCTGCCACCAGCTGTATTCTTGACGGAACATGGGTATTTTTCCATGATTTTACTATCAAACTTTTAGCTACTAACAGAATGTGACATATCAATATACCATCTGAACCATGGAATTCCTCCAAATTCCTATGGAACAGTACCAATGAAGGGGAGCACCTAATTTCTTGAGCTAATATTTCTTCTATTAATTGACACGCATCTATCCAAAACCAGTTTATTTTAAGGCACTCCCACCACATATGAAACGATGTTCCCAACTGATTACAGCCTTTCCAGCATGTTCTTTGATTTTTTGGGTCTATTTTATTCATACGTTCAGGAGAGAGGTACCAATTATTCGAAAGCTTAAAAAACATTTCTATATACCTTGGTAGACCTGCTGCTTTTTTTACCATTCTTAAACTTTGGTACCATACCATCTCTTCAAAGGTTTCTCCCATAATTGATTCCCAATACATCAAACCTGAACTGAACCTGAAAAGGGAGTAGTCAAGGAAAAAGACTATAAATCATATAATAGGTAGATTAGGAACCCAAACTCTCCAGCAACAACTTATTGGTAGGTCATCGGTCTGGTACAGTGTGAATGGTGTATGTGTTTCTTTTTCTCACCTTTTCTTCTCTTATTTCCTTTAGATAATAGTCAAATATTCTGTAAATATAACAAGGTTAAACGGGGGCATACCTTGAATTCATAGGAAAGGGAAAAAAAGGTATGAGTAAAAAAGGAAAAATTTCTGTTCCTATATATACAGACGTTTTTACTGAAAACACAAATATAGGGAAAATGTGGGAAGGCAGATAGTTAAGAAAGAGAAGCGATAAAGAATAATAGACCTTTCTCTGAAAGAGAGGGTAGACCCCGGTCCCTATATAGTGGAAAACTCTCTCACATAATGTTGGAATTAATTTTGGGTGGGGGGATGGCGAAAAGCCATAGTTATAGATGCAAATATTAGAGAGGGGCTAAGATCTGTCAAAGTATCTAACAGAACTCACAGCCCTGGGTTCAAAGAAGCTAAGTGATAATATAGGGGATACAGATGTAATAATTTATTTTTCTGTATATATATATATATATATATATATATATATTTATATATATAGGTGTACATATATATATATATATATATATATATATATATATATATATGATGTTTAAATCTGGTCTGGAGGTATAAGTTTCCCCCATTAAGAGGAAAACATGAGGGGAAAGGAGGGAAGAAGGAGTATTATCAGAAGTGTGTTATGAATTGCGATTGTTTGTCTGTTCTGTACTTTGTATTTACATTCTGTTTTTGTACTTGTATTCTTTTGTCTGGAAAAAAAAAAAAAAAAAAAAAAAAAAAATAAAAAAAACAGAAATTGCAAAAAAATATTTGCAACACGAAATGGCGGGAAAAAATCATGTGCAAGTTTGTCCTCGCGCTAACACTCTAGAAATACTGGACACTTACCTGAATTTTCTCTCTTTCTCCTCAGATGATGAACCGTGTGACTGGACGTTTTCTGTGGACAAAATTTATTAAGAAACTGTTACATCTTGATGATTTCTACAAACTACATCTACAAATAATAGGTAAGGACATATTATTTATTAATGTATTACATAATTAATTACATTAAATAAAAAAAAATACTGAATAATAGATTTCATGGTCACGTACATTTTAACATCATAACTTAGATATGTATGATTGTTAGCAAATTTATGGGAAGATAATACTGAAATTATTGTAAGTTATTAATTTATTACTTTATTTCATTCCAATATATATATATATATATATATATATATATATATATATATATATATATATATATTTTATGCAAACGACATTTAAAACATTGTAAGTTGTATATTGTTCTTATTAATACTAAATGTACATGTCAATGGAAAACAAAAATTACATATTTTTAATCTTTAACAATTTTGATATATTGCAGGTGTCTCTGAATTTCACAGTGACACACAGTTTGCCTGCAGTGCACGTTTATTCACAAAGTGCCACATGTGCATGCATTGAAAGCCATCAGCTTACAAGGATCAGGTATACTATATTATATTCAAGTTTTTTAATGTATTAACCATTTCCCATTTCTAACTACTTGCCCCTACCTTAGAATCAATTATTTTTTTGAAAATCCCACTAACCTTATTAACCTTACCCCATAACCCTATAACACTAACCCCATAAACCTTACTTCATAAGCCTAACCCTAACCCTCTTAACCTGACTTCATAACCCTAAGCCAGTAACCCTCTTACCCTAACACTAACCCCCTAAACCTCACTTACTCAATCTAAGCCCATAACCCTAACACTGTTACCCTAACCATATACCCCAAAACCTATTTTCCTAAACCTAAGTCAATAACCGTAAACCCCTAACTGTCTTACCCTAACCCCCTATACCTCAAACCCTAAACCTCTAAACCTCAATTTGCAACATAACACTAAGCCTATAATTCTCCTACCCTAACCCTAAAGCTCAATTCATAAACATAACCCTAACCCCTTAACAATAACCCTCTTATCTTAACCCTAACCCCCTACACCTCACTTCCTAACACTAACCCTAAATATGTAACCCTATAACCCAAACATTCTTACCCTAACCCCCTAAAGCTAAATTATTAATCCTAACCCTTACCCCTTAAGCCTAACCATCTTACCCTAACCCTAAACAAACAAAAAATATCTTAACCCTAAATCAATCACTCTAAGCCCCTAACTCCCTAAACATCACTTCATAACCTGAAGCCGCTACACCAAATAATGAAACACACGTACCCTAACACCATAAACCTCACTTCCTACCTCTAAGCCTAACCCTCTAAACCTCACTTCCTAACCATAAGCCCATAACCATCTTACCCTAACCCTATAAACATCACTTTCAAAACTTAAGCCTAAGGCCCTAACTATAAACCTCTAACCCTACCCACCTAAACCACACTACCTAACCCTAAGGGCATAACCATAAGCCCTGTACCCTAGCCCTCTTACCCTAACCAGAATCCTCTAAACCGCAATTCATAACCATTATTGATTGTTTATTGAATTAAATCATGATTTCCCTATTGGTGGAAAAGTCATGTTATTAGGTGGAGATTTCAGACAAACATTACCTGTGGTTGTACATGGAAATCACACAGACATTGTGGAAACATAAGTCCACTATGGAAAGAATTTACACACCTTCGCTTAGAAAAAAATATGAGATCTGAAGGCCAACATAAATTCAATGATTGGCTAATTCAAATTGGAGAAGGAAAAAAACAACAAAATACATAATTCACTCATATCAGCTGTATTCCCAAATAGAATAACTAAAGAACATCCTACGGACCTGAAATATTGAAATTAATTGATGCACTACAAATTTTTTATCATAGTGCAGATTCTGTTCTAGCTGGTGACAAAGACAATGCATCTAATTTTACAACCAAATTTCGAAATTAACACCATCTGGAATGCCGCCACATGAGCAATTGTCATGTTACTGAGAAATATAAATTCAAAAATAGCACTTTGTAATGGGACCAGATTAATTGTTCAGGATTTATGAGACCATTTCATACATGCAGAAATTCTGAATGGGACCCATAAAGGTGAAGCAGTATTCCTACCAAGAATAGATTTTCTCCAAGTGAGAATAGCTTGCCTTTTGTACTTCAAAGTAAACAATTTCTTATTATCATGGCATTTGCTATGACCATTAATAAATCGCAAGGACAAACGTTTAACTCAGTTGGACTATTTTTAGAAGAACCAGTAATTGCCCATGGACAACTCAATGTGGCATTTTCAAGATGAAAAAAATCAACAAAAAATTTAAGTTTTCATAAAAAAAATGAAAGTCAGGTAGAGTTATTAGATGATGTCGAAATATTTACAAAAAATATTGTCTACTATGAGGTATTGTAAATTCTATCAACAAAACAACAGAAAAGAGAAAAAAAAAAGAATAGTGGTCATATCTCAAAGACTAACTTTTATGTCTCTTGCACTTTTTCCGAGGGCGACTATTTAAAACCAAATAAAACAGTGGTTACATCTTAGGTACTCATTGTGATGTCTTTTGGGCTCTTTTTAGAGGACAACTATTTAAAAGAAAAAAGTTCTACGGACAATACAGTGGTTATATGCCAATGACAACATTATTAATCTGCTGGGCTCTTTTTAGAGGACCACTCTTTTGAAGAAAAAAAATAACGGACACTACAGTGGTTACATGCCAAATACAACATTATATGTCTTCTGGGCTCTTTTTAGAGGAACACTAAAAACTCAATATAAAAAGCACAGTACAGTGGTTACATCCCAAAGACAACATTATTCTTCTGCTGGGCTCTTTTTAGAGGACCCCTGCTTAAAAAAACAAAAACAAGGGACAGTGGGTACAACAAAACACAAATTAAAACCAGCCTGCAGAAAAATTGACAAAGCACTCAAAAAAAGTTAACAAATGCCATTGTTAACTACCATATTCAAAAATATAAGGTGTTTTATAAATATTATAGTTTTTAGTTTCATTGAATATACTTCATATTTGCATTCTATGTCATAAGAAGTTTAAGTCAATGTTTATTTGCCAAGTTGTTCTGACTTTCCTTAATTCAAATAATCACTTGAATTGTAATTTTGTTATGTGTTTTATTTTATGTATTTAAGACTTTTTGCTTTTTACTGTATAATTACTGAGATAGTATTGAGGAAGGAATTATTTTTTGTACCCATTTGAGACAATTGGCTAAGTTTCACTGTTTTTTTTTCTATTTGCCTTCCTCTGGATTCAATATAAAAATGTACTAAAGAACAGGGACTGATTCAAAAATTTCTAACATTTTTAGAATATTGATGTATAGGTTACAATAAAATCTGTTAACATTTTATCAAAAGTATAATTTCTGATTTGTTAGCAGATATTAATATATATCTAAGTTACATCTTATAACAATAAACACATTAACTAAAAATGCAATTTATTTCTTTACTTTTACATACATATGGAATATGACATTATACCTGCCCTGCACAGACCCAACAAAACTACAGACCAGTCCCACTTCTAAGCAGACATTATTCCTGCCCTGCACAGACCCAACAGAACTACACACCAGTCCCACTTCTAAGAAGATATTATTACTGCCCTGCACAGACCCAAAAGAACTACACACCAGTCCCACTTATAAGACATTATTCCTGCCCTGCACAGAACCAACAGAATGACACAACAGTCCCCTCCCACCCTACCCCTCATCCCACCTATCACTCATCAACCTACCCCTGTTTGCTCTAAATTTATTGAATCACACAAATTTGTTTCAGCTGATCAATTAGGAACACCTGCTAACTATTCCTAATTTACAGTCTTATTAAATTCCATTTGTCTAACTGAATAGGGCTCTATATAAGCACAGAGCATATATTTTTTATATACGTTTTTAGTTAGGGAAGACCTTGCTTTTGGATAGAAGTTTACTAACTAAAAACTTCTGTAAAAAAATATGCTATGTGCTTATATAGAGCCCTTTATAATTGGACGATTCGCAATTTAATAAGTCTGTAAACCTTTACACAATGTTTCCTCCTGCCTTCTTCTTCTTAACCTGCTGCCTTTTCCTCTAGCTCTTCCTCTCAACTTATCCACATTCTGTCTCTAACATAGCCATCTCACCTTCCACACTCTCATCTCTTCTTTTATGCTCCTGTGAGCTACACTCCTTCCTCCACCCACTATCTACTCCCTCATCTCAAATTCTCTCCTTCTGGGTTCTGGAGACACATTTCCTAACCCAGGGCCTGACCTGACATTTCCACTAGCAGGATACATTATCTGACCACTAGGGACAGATAACATATTACACACCTGAGCCATTCACTTCACAATGTCACATATGTTCCTACCTAAGTAAATGTTCACTTTCTTCCTCACCCTTGCTATCCCCCATCTGTTCCTCCCCAATTATCTGCCTCTTCTATTCCCTTTAGATTGTAAGTAGTGAGTTTCCAATTTTGTAGGGTGCCTTGGAAAAAAGCACTTCCTGCAAAGATTCTAAGCTCAAAACAGGGCCCTCCATTTTTCTGCAGTTTGTTAACATTGTATTCTTCCTTGTCCTTATCGCCTGTACAGCACTACAGAATATGGTGGCACGATACAAATAAAGATTAATAATAATAATAATGACATTGAAAAGTTAAAAATATATATATATTTAAAAAGGTCAAAGGGGAATAGACTCACATTGGGTGAAAAACAGCATTTCTACACTTACAATTTAAAAAAACGTAATTTTAGACTGGCAAGTAGCTAGTTTATCATATAATGGTTACAAATCCTCTCTCATATTGGTTATGATACCTTCATGTCAGTCTTGTATGTTATCTCATTTTATCAATCGGTCTTCAGAGATGATACAAAATTACACTGTGTGTGTTCGATCTTTTAAAATCATCTTTGATAGCTTTGAGACATGATAATATATGTCTAGTTTTCACCATCCAAGAGAGAAGGTCCATGTTATAATGATATTTGTCTACATTTTTCCACCATTAAAAATAAAATAAATCCATGCTGATAAATCTAATTGTAAATAGATATAATGTCTCTATTTCCATTAAATTAATCATATGAATCTGATCCTAAATCGACACAACATCTCAATTTTCAATAATTTATTCACAGAAAAAGACCCAGTAGCATAGCTCAAATGACACTGCACATCCAGAACTTTAAAGGAGACATCTAATGATCAGACTTCCATCAGAAAAGCTCAGATCAAGCAAGTGATGTATCCACTGAATGGTTATCATATTTTGGCATTTACTGATAAGACAAAGTTCCAATTTACTATGAATTAAATTGGTTGTTCTTTAAAAACAAGCCTCCAGTTTGCTATTCATTGTATCAGTTACTCTTCAAACAGAGCAATTTTTTCCATTGCTATTTTAATTATCTATGTAGATTCCTATGACAATGTAAATTGTCTACATAGATTCGTATGACAATGAAAAATGTGTAAATTGTGTATAATATTGGTTGCTCTTTCAAAGAGCAAAGTATGTAAGATCTTAAATAATATGTAGTGCATGTTTTAATTCCAATCCGTGCTTCATTGTGCACTCTAAGGCCAAGCTTGCCCATTATTCCAGGTATCTTTTGATTTCCTACTGTAGAATTCTGATCTCCTATGATGACAGTATCCTCTTTTCTTGGTGTTATATTAAGGAGATGTTGAATATCTCCATAGTACTTGACATCCATGGCTGGAGAATATACTTGGATCACGGAGATGTTAAATGGCTTGCCTTAAATTTGGAATCATTATGTCATTTATTGGGTTGTAACTGCTTTGGCCACCCTTTGATTATGAAGGTTAGTCCATTTCTTATGTGGGAAGATCTGGTGGTTGTTTGATAGGAAAAATCCCATTCCATATATTTTGCATTCATTAATTCATAGGATATGTTTAATCTTGTCATCTCATATTTGACCACGTCCAGTTTGCCTTGGTTCATAGTTCTAACATTTCAGATCCCTATGATAATTCTTATTACATATTTACATAGTTACATAGCTTCATAGTAATTGAAGTTGAAAAAACACTTTTAGCCCATCAACCTTTTTTAGATCTCCTCTGATCTGCAATATGCGGATTAACTGTTTATTGATCCAGAGGAAGGCAAACAGAGAAAACCCTAGTGAAACTTGCCAATTGTCTCAAAAGTAGAAAAAAATATAGATTTGTTTCCTGACCCCAGATAATGAATCAATACTCCCTCTCTAATTATCCAGGATAACTCTAAATGCGCTTTTTATTTCAAAATATATATCCCTTTTTAAAGTTATTTATCAAATCCACTGTCACCACCTCCTTTGATAGAGAATTCCACAGATTAACCATCCTTACTGTGAAGAACACTTTTCTTTCTTTCAGATGGAATCTTTTTACTTCTAATCTCAAAGGATGTCCTTTTGTCAGTTGAAAACCTCTTTGCACAAAAAGTTCACTTGACAAGGCCTTGTATTGACCCTGGATATATTTATATAAGGTAATCATATCACCTCACAGACAACTTTGTTCTAGAGAAAATTGGTTTAATTTGGTTAGTCTTTATTTATAACTTAGCCCCTCCATTACCCTTATTAGTTTTGTTGCCCTACTCTGTACTTATTCCAACTCTAAAATATCCTTTTTATGTAGTGGTGCCCAAAATTGTACTCCATATTCTAAATGAGGGTGTACTAGGGCTTTGTATAGTGGCAGAACTATATTTGATTACCTTGCTTTCATACCCTTCTTAATACATGCTAATTTTTTACTTGCCTTTGCAGATGCTGCTTGGCATTGAGCACTGTTACCTAGGTGGCTATCCACAAGTACTCACAAATCCCTTTCAATATCTGATACCCTAGATTTGCTCCATTAAGATTATAAATCTCATGGCAGTTTTTCCTTCCCAACTGCATAACTTTACATTTATACTTATTAAATCTCATCTGCCATTTAGTCACCCATTTCTCTAATTTATGCAAATCCCTTTGGAGGTAAATTACATCATCAGATCATCAGATTTAATTACTTTGCACAACTTTGTGTCATCAGCAAAAATGGAGACACTACTTTACAGTGCTACTTCTAAGTTATTAATAAATATGTTAAAAAGGAGAGGAACTAATACTGAACCCTGAGGAATCCCACTTACTATATTACTCCAATCTGAGTATGTTCCATTTACAACAGCCCTTTGCTTCCTGTCTTTCAGCCAGCTCTGAATCCATGAGCAGATATTTACTGCAATTCCTGTATCCCTTAGTTTGCTAATTAGTCTCCCACGTGGCACTGTATCAAAAGCCTTTGCAATATCAAAAAATAATAAATACTCAGAGTTACCTTGACCTCTTAATAGAAACAAATTAGCTTTTTTACATGATTTCTACTTATAATCCTGTTTAAATAGACATGTTCTTGTATACTATCTCTTATATATTAACCCTTCTAAAAGCTTTCCCACTACAGTTCTATAATATCTTTGATTTGTTCTTGCTCCCTGCTTTTCTCCAGTCATCTGGTGGAGACCATCTGTTGAGTGATTCCTGCAAAATTAGATATCATGGTTTGGCTATTATAGAGCCCGGTTCCCTAAGTACCCTTGGATGTATTCCATCTGTGTATGCAGTAACATTTATTTTTCCAATCTCTTTTGGATTTCTTCCTCTGTTAACCAATTATTAGCTGAAGGTAGTGTAGCCCCATTATGTTGCAATATCCTAACCACTGGTACCTCCCTTGTGTATACCGAAGAAAAAAAACAATTTAGCAAATCTGCCTTTTCCTGGTCATTAATTGGCAGACGGCCTGTGTCACATTGTAATGTTCCTATAGCTTCCTTGCTGGCCTTCTTCCCATTATTATACTTAAAACATATTATAGGGTTAATCTTACTCTCCTTTGCAATTATTTTTTTATTTTTTATTTTAGCCAGTCTAATAGCCTTTTAGCAAGTCTTGTGGAATTTCTGTATAATTTAAATACCTTTTTTACTCCTCATCTTCTTTTTTAAGTCATTGTTAAGCCACATGGGATGTGATTTACTCCTTCTATTTTTATTTTATTTACATAGCATATGGAGATAATTATGAATATTTAGTAAGGATTTGAACGTTGCCCATTTATGTTCAGTATTTTTACCTGTCAGTTCTTTGACCCAGTTTTTACTTTCCTGCCCTTAGAGTGTTAAAATCTGAGCTTTTAAAATTTAGAGCTTTTGTTGGCAGTTCAGTTTTTTCAATTCAATCTCAAATGAGACTGTGTCCCAAAGGTTGTCCTATTTTAACATTTGATACCATATCAATAGTATTTGTGATGACTAAATCCAAGAAAGATTAATTTCTTGTAGTCTCTTGTATAACCTGGGTCAGATAATGATCTCTGAGTGTACTCAAGAGCCTGCTGTCCTTAGATGAACTGCTGGTCTCATTCATCTAGTTTATTTCAGGGTAGTTTAAATCTCCTATTATTAAAACGTGCCCATGCTTAGCTGCATTTCCAATCTGTAACAATATTTGTAGTTCCTCACTGTCAATTATATTTGGGGGTTTATAGTATACACCTTTAACTCTACCCACAAATATCGCTAGTTCCACCATAAATATCTTCTCTGACTATAGGCTTAAATGCAGGCATACAAATTAACATACAAATTCCTCCTCCTATTTTACAATTGTCCCTATCTTTCCTAAATAGGTTATAACATCCAGATTAACAGTCCAGTCATGAGATTCATGCCACCACGTTTCAGTAATGTCTATTAAATCCTATTTCACATTAACTGCTAATAATTCAAACTCCCCAATTTTGGCAAGCTACTTTTTTTGCCTGCCACTGTACTTGAGTTACTTACCTCCCTATTGACATTAACTGGGCTTATCTAACCCTAAATGGGTTTATATAACCCTAACTGTACCTAATAACCCTAACTGGGCCTATTTAAACCTAACTGGCCCTATTTAACCCTAACTGTACCTAATAGCCCAAACTGGGCCTATTAACCCCTAACTGGCCCTATTTAACCCTACCTATACTGCATTAATCCCTTAACCCTAACTATACCCCATTAACCCATACTTAAACCTATTCAACCCTAACTGGGCCTATATAACCCTAACTGTACCTGATAACCCTTACTGGGCCTATTTAACCCTAACTGGCCATATTTAACCATAACTGTACATGATAACCCTAACTGGGTCTATTTAACCCTAACTGGCCCTATTTAACCCTAACTGTGCCCCATTATCCTCTTAAACCTAACTATACCCCATTAACGCATACTTAACCCTATTCATCCCTAACTGGGCCTATTTAACCCTACCTGGGCCTATTTAACCCTAACTGTGCCTAATAACCCTAACTGGGCCGATTTAACCCTAACTGACCTTATTTAACCATAACTGTACCTGATAACCCTAACTGGGCCTATTTAACTCCAACTGGCCCTATTTAACCCTAACTAGTCCTATTTAACCCTATTGCCCTATTGTACCCAGTTAGCCCCTTAACCCTAACTATACCCATTAACCCATACTTAACCCTATCCAACCCTAACTGTTCCTATATTACCCTAACTGGGCCTATTTAACCCTAACTGTACCTAATAACCCTAACTGGGCCTATTTAACTCTTGCTGGTCCTATTTAACCCTAACTGGACCTATCTAACCTTAACTGGGCATATTTACCACTAACTGTGCTTATTTAACCCTATCTAGGCCTATGTAACCCCATCTTAGCCTATCTAACCCCATCCAAGCCTATTTAACTACATCACTTATGGGGTTGCATACAAACCCCCATAAGCACTCTTTAACCCAATCAGTCCCATACAGACCCCCATAAACCTCCATCTAACCCCTTCACTTATGGGGTTGCATACAAACCCCCATAAGCCTCTCTTTAACCCAATCAGTCCCATAAGGATCTATTATGTCCCTCATGGGACAATTAGAACCCTAATATTAACCACATAAGTGCCATGCGGGTCCTCAAACACTACACTACACTTCCCACCCAATAAACCACTAAATGTAAACTAACCCCCTCTACCCTAACCTATTATCACAACCCCCCTACTACAAAATAAAAAATATTGACACACCTGCAAATAAAATTACAGTACATCAATAAATACATAACAAATATACCACTAACTACAATACTATTACCCCTAACTACACTACATTGCCCCTATCTATTAAACATTACCCCCATGTATTAAACATCACCCCTATCTACAATACAATAAACCCTATCTATTAAACATAACCCCTTTCTATTAAACATGACCCCCTATCTATTAAACAGTACTCCTCTCTACTAAACATTACCCACTCTCTATTAAACATTACCCCCTCTCTACAATACATCAAACCCTATCTACAATACATAAAAAATCTCACCTAAAACAGAATAAAAAAGACCACTTACCTTCCTCAGATGTCCCTTCAGCAAGTCACGCCCCCTAGGAAAAAAAGGAACATGAATTTAGTCACAAATAAACACAACCTAAAGAAATACACATTCTAATTATTAAACTTACCTTTTCACCATGTCCCCTTCCTTCTTCTTGTCTTCTCCGGCTCAGCCTCTGGAAAAAAGAAACATTACATTAGTACACACATACACATAAACAAAACATAATAAAGTAAACATTCTAAATATGAAAAAACATACCTGTCTGCGATGTCCCCGTCCTTCCTGTCTTTTGCCCCGGCTGGGACCTTGAAAAAAACGGAGATCTCAAAAAATAAATAAATAAATAAATAATGGGGCTCCTCCCTGGAGAAACTTCTTGATGCTAATGAGGCCTCTTTAGTTTTTTCTGGGGGAAAAATGGAATGGCACCTTCTGATTGGCTGAAATGTCTGTCATTCAAATTTCAGCCAATCAGAAGGTGACAAGGTGTGAGGCAATAAAAAATGGGATATACCCCTATATCCCATTCTGATTGGCTGATGGACCTATCAATCTTCTTTAAACCAATCAGAAGGCACTATTGCCTTCAGCCAATTACAATGGGATACACCCAATGGGGTGATTGGCTGAAAGCGTCTGCGCCTTCTGATCAGAAGGCGCTGATGCTTGTAGCCAATCACAATAGGATACACGCCCATGGGGTGCATCTCATTCTGATTGGCTGAAGGGAATAGCGCCTTCTGATTGGCTGTTATCACTGCCAATCAGACTTCAGCCAATCAGAAGGCGCAAATGCAGTCAGCCAATCACCCTGTGGAGGTGTATCCTATTGTGATTGGCTGAAGGCAATAGTGCTTTCTGATTGGTTTAAAAAAGATTGACAGGCCCATCAGCCAATTAGAATGATATAGAGGGGTGGATCCCATTATGATTGGCTTACACCTTGGCACCTTCAGTCAATCAGAAGGCGTCATTCCATATCTTTACCAGAAGAAGTGCTAGAGGCCTGAGAAAATAAGCAGAAGGAAGGGGACATGGTGGAAAGGTAAGTTTAATACGTGTATTTCTTTAGATAGTGTTTATTTGTGACTAAATTCTTGTTTCTTTTTTTTGACCTGCTGAAGGGACATCTGAGCAGGGTAAGTGGTCTTGTTTATTCTCTTTTAAGTGAGATGTAGGATTTTTAATGTATTGTAGATAGAGTGTAATGTTTAATAGATAGGGGTAATGTTTACTAGATGTATTAGTTATGGGGTAATGTATGTAGTTATGGGTATATTTGTAATGTATTTATTGATGTACTGTGATGTTATGTATATTTGTGTATGTCTTTTCTTTGCAGGTGTGTAATTATTTTTGTATTTTATGTAGTGGGGGGTTGTGATGTTCTTTTATTTTTTTGGTAACAGGTTATTTTATTTTTTGTAACTTAGCTTTTTTTATTTTGTGTAATTAGTGGGGTGGGGGGTTAATAGGGGTTTAGGTAGGTAGTATTATTTAGGTAGGTGTTAGGAAGGTAGGTAGGTTAGTTTAGATTTAGTGGTTTATTGGGGAGGATGGTGTAGTGTAGTGTTTGTACTTAGTGTCATGATTGTCCTGGCACTTATGGCGTTAATAATAGGGTTTTCACTGTCCTATGAGGGTCTTCATAGACCCTTATGGGACTGATTGGGTTACATAGAGGGTTACGGAGGTCTGTATGGACCCCCAAAGGTGTTGTAGTTAGATGGAGGCAAGGAAAGGGGTTCATGTGGGGAGCCTGCAGGAGTCCGGTTTGGACCCTGGCATTATAGGGATAATGTTAGGACACTGCAGGGGTTCCGGTTGGACCTCTGAATTATAGGGTTAATGTGTGGACCCTGCAGGGGTCTCGATGGGACTCCTGCATTATAGTGGTGTTGTAGGGACACTGTAGGGTCACGATCATGACCCCTGCAGTCAGCAGGGGCTTAATTGGTGCAGCTGCAAGGGCTTCACTGCCCTTGCAAAGACTCCAGGGTGGAAGTAAGCTGTGGCTTTTTTTTATTGTTTTGCAGGGTTGGCGGAGGGGTTATCGGAGCATTTGAATAGGGTCGTGGGGTTTCATGTGGCACCAAAGGCTTTCCCTGCAGTAAGCTGCAGTGGGGGTGGCTTCAAGGGAAAGCAGGGCGCTGGCTGCAAGGCAGTCAAAGCTATTGGCAGCAAAGGGATTAGAATAGCTAAGTAGCTTGCGGCCATCCCTTGCGACCACACAGCTCCTACAGCCATCATTAGAATGAGACCCTTGGTGTAGTAACATGAAAGTGCTATTTTATGCATTACAACAGTCCTTTTGGCTTAAGGTAAATTGGGGATGGTAAATTGTAAATGGAACATACTCCAATTGGACGAAGGTGGTAAGTGGGGTTCCTCAGGGTTCAGTATTAGGTCCCCTCCTTTTTAACATATTTATTAATGACTTAGAGGTAGGATTGGAGTGTGGTTTCTCCATTTTCGCTGATGACACAAAGTGGTGCAAGGTAATTAAATCAGATAATGATGTGCTTTCCCTCCAAAGGGATTTACATGAAATTGAGGAATGGACATCTAAATGGCAGATGAAATTTAATACGAATAAATGTAAATTTATGCATCTAGGAAGGAAAAATAGCCATGCAATTTAAAATCTTAATGGAGCAAATCTAGGTGTATCAGATATTGAAAGGGATTTGAGAGTGCTTGGGGACAACCATCTAGGTAACAGTGCTCAAAGCCAAGGAGCAGATGCAAAGGCAAATAAAATATTAGCGTGTATTAAGAAGGGTATAGAAGCAAGGGAAGCAAATATAATTCTGTCTTTTTCAATCTTAATTACTATGTAACTATGTAACTATGTAACTATAATAGTGGATAATCGTGGTTTTTCACATATCTTGGTTTTGGCCTGGCAGATCACCAGTCCATGATGCTAGTTAGTACATCATTTGGCCCATTTTCCCTGAATAACCTCCTTTGTATATGTGGTTAAGGGGCCCAGCTGCCTCAGTGGTCTGGGTTTTCCAGCCAGGGATAGAAGCATGGTGCTGGACATAAACAACCCCATAAGCTCTGGTAGTGTGTTCCATAAATAAGTTTACATTCTATTGGTCCATTAGGAAGTAGCCAGCATGCTGATTGGCTGAAAGCCAATCCTAGGGGCAGAACTGAAGCTGCAGCTTAGAGTTTCCCCAGGCTTATTTGCTCGCAAAGTTTGAATGGGCCAATCAGCAACAGGCGTACCATCTATTGCAGGGGTGGGACAAGTCTAGATTTGAAGATAGTCTCTCTCTCAGCACAGGTGAGTTAATCAGGATGTGTGAAGAAGTGCAGTAGGGATATCCTAGAATCCAGTTGGGTATGTGGCCCTCCAAAACTGAACTTTCCTACCCTTAACGTGGGTAATTATTTCTTATAGACTTGCATTATAATAGTCCCTGTTAGGCTGAAACAGTCACTCTTGAACTTACCCCTGTCTGAAAGCGCTTTTTGTGGTTCAGGATATACAGAAGAGGGTTCTAAAGGCTCTCTTTGTGCCCCACAGAGTTCCGTCATGACAGTGGCCAACAAAAGCACTTAATTTTAAAAAGGCAAATTTGAATTGTCTTAGGGCAGCAATACACTTTATAGAGTATTAGTAGTAAAAATACTGATAATAAATGGACAACATTCAAATACTTACTAAATATACATACATCACATTGTACCATATGTAAATAAAAGTTAAAGGAGTAAATCACATCTTACGTGGCTTAACAATTACTGAAATATCAAGATACAGAGTAAAAAGTAGGCATTTAAATTATACAAGAAAGAAGGAACAGAGGCAGCTTTACATACGTATACGGAATTAAAGGGTTGCAAAAGAGCTATTAGATTGGCTAAACTAGAAAAGGACAGTAAGACTAACGCTATTTTTTAAATATATTAATGGGAAGAAGGCCAGGAAGGATGCTATAGGAACATTACAATGTGAAACAGGCTGACTGACAAATAAAAGGTAAAAGCAGATAAGCAGAATAAGGGATCGATTCAATTCCATGATTCATAAAGTTACAGAAGCAAAATGAGGTCAGTAACTTTCCCTAGCTATTCTATACATCTTGCTTTTCCTGATTTATAGTGAGCTACCATGAAATGCGAAACAAAGCCAGACACGAAAATTATGACAACCTTTCCATTTATTTTTTGACATCTGTATTATAAGTGACACTTTCTTAGTTTTACATTAAATCACTATTCAGTTCAGACTTTACTGATCACACAAATTACAGATGATTCATAAATCGGAAAAGTAACACATTTCTGTAGGAAAATGTATGGGTACTAAACACCCCCGCAAATGGTTTTACAATCATTTCTCTTAGCTGAAGTAGCACTTAAAGAGACAGTGAAGCACAAAAAACAATTAAAAAGCATGAAAGTGCATTAGAATTGAATCCTAAAAATTCTCATCAGCACATATTTACAGTTAAAAAATATTGTATGCTTAATTCTCATGTGTGACTCACCATAAATATGGGAACATCACATGCTTTGCAGAAAACTGGCTACAGCAATTAAAGAGACAGTCCACTACAAAAATTGCCCGTGAAATACAATGTAAACCTCATGATACATATGTGAACCTGAAAGGCCATGATGAGTCCTGCAACACCAGTTTAACACACTAAATAATAAATTATTCATCAAAATATAATACAAATAAAAATAAAAAAACAATATAACAATATAATTACTGTCTCCAGCAACACATCTTGCTTATCTTTCACCAGCAACTAAAATTATTGTGATTAATACACACAAGCATTACATAGCCTGCATCAATTAGATATTTATACAATATTCCAGCTGGTCAGTTCCCACATAGATGGCTACTGGGTGAATCACATATATAGTTGTGAGCATACGAGTTGTTGCTAACGCTTGCGGGCTCGCATTGTAACGCAAACAACACGACACAGCAACTTCGACCCTCGCAAACTTTATGTCGCAACGCAAACAACACGACACACCAACTGCGATCCTCGCAAACTTTACCTTGTAACGCAAACAACATACGAGACACGTTAACACTCATTACGACCTCGCAAAAATCATCCGCAACTCGCAAACATGAAAAAATTCAAAACACAATAAATACACACAGCACATACATAAAAAGCATACCTACAGCAAGAGGGAGCATCCAGGACCTCAAAAAAGCAACTTACACCTTAATTTAACTCAAAATAAAAGGGTTTAAAAACTAAAAAATTTGCTAAGCGCCAGAAAAAATGGCTGCCGAACAAAACGAAAACGAGGCTACAGCACTCTAAACACGCAAAACACCACAAGAAACTCACAAAACACCACAAAAGACTACGGATATTCCACTAAGACACATACCACACATTACCCGCCATTTTACGACAATGCGGAAGTACACAACTACGCTAACGGTTTGGTCTCGCGCACACACACTATTACACTGCACACATTCAGCACACTTACACAGCAGCTCCACACCACTAATGCTGCAGCAACATCAAAACAGATTCCAGCTCTTCAACACAATGCTTCAAAATACGTAAAGTAGATTCATTTATTAATGTATTATATATTTCATTATTATACACCAAACAGCATTAGCTACCTTACAATTTCATTGCAGTCATTTTTTGACCGGCAATTCTCTAGTACTATTATAATCTGCACAATCTATCACTATCATGTATCATCCATCACTGCTTACTGTAAAAACTGCAAATGTTAATCAAATGAGGTGTAGAAAGGCAGAAAAACACCTAGGTAGTTCATATAAACATATATAAGCAGGTAAACACCTATACCCCCTTAACACTCCACAACACAGCTATTAGGATGATTATAAATGTTTGTTTCAAATAGTTAACAATGTCTTTGCTGATTGTGATCATTGCAAGCTATGACCTTGTACTATAGTCTGCTAGAAAAATGGATATAACAGTCATGATGTAAGTGTACCTGCAAAAACAATTCATGAATGGTGGCCACAAAGACCAAAAAGGGTAGATATTCAATGCAGTACAAACAAGTAACATTTCCTGAACAACGTGTACAAAAGCAATAATTACCTAAATCTGAAAGTGTTTTATAACACACTATTCACATACACTCTTTAATAGGTTGAATAAGCATCACAACATCTCACTTATATATCTCCCATTTGTGTTATGCTTATATACAGTACATGTGGCTATGTTGCAAACCAATTTTATACCATATCAACTCCACTAACTGAGGCCTACCTTTAAGTCTGCCCAGACATCCCATAAGTAATGATGAAGTGGTTCATTTCCAGAATCAGCTACTGCAGCTGTGTCCTGTGGGAACATCCCTCCTCATTGATATCATCATGATGTCAAAGTTAAAACAGCACACGCAGATCTCCAATTATGGTTAAATGTATAAAACTTATTATATTGAGACCTCGAGAGTATGTTCACAGATCCCTCAGCATCATCAACTATATCAATACGTTTTTGGATATATCTTGAAAATACCTGTAAATACATGAGCAAATATACATTCAAGTATTGGTATATGTTGAATGAGCTTGTCAGATAGAATCTTTAACGTTCATCAAAATGTATCAGATGCATGTTTCTTACAGATCGTCAAGATGTGTCATTTTGATTACTGTCAGAAGAAGCCATGAAGCTCATTATTAAGATAATCCATAGACATGCTGTTGTCACATTGCTTCATGGATGTACATGTCCCTTAATCATGGTAATGTTATCTAAGCCAGTGTGATATGTAATTATTTATATTGATTTGATAATTGCTGGAAATCTTTAGTGTCAGATTAATATGCAGATGTCATATTACATACTGTATGTCATCTAATGTTTCTTACATACTGCCAGAAAATGTGTGTACTCACATACTCTGTGTAGATTTATATGTTCCCGCTGATTTATACCCTTTATGCGCTCCTCTACTTGGCCTATGCAGATGCCTGCATTATACTTCCTTCCAATTCTCTTTTTTACTGCTGATGTGACCCTCCCTGTGCATATGAGGAGCAGTAACTGAAGGCTTCTAATAAAACTGTTACTGAGATTATGTTATAAGCCTGTTTTGGATACACAAGCATCTATTATTGTCCGCCCCATTTGAATATATAATGGATATGTATTTATTTGCTTTCATTTCCTGCAAGTTACTGTTGTGGACATGAACATGATCTTGTGTAATATGTCCTTTTTCCTCCAACTACGCATGTTTACCTACAGTTATCTGTCAATAGATGTAGTAGTATGATATACATGATATTGCCTCATATTGTATGATAAACTGTATACTCCCCTCATATGTACATCCTCATTGTAACCCCCACTGCCAGCATTGTGTTCCTATATCCCTTTATCCCTGTGCTAAAACTCTTCACCTTAAATCCCTCTACCGTAAAACTGTTTATACCTGTGCTATTGAATCACTGCATGTGGTGTATATACAGTATGTGAGAGTATAATGGTGTATATGATATCCACCTTGCATGGTGCTGGGATCCTGCATGTCCAACAGGTCTGCACATCCCATGACTGCAGCTGGTGCAATCCACTCCTTTGCCTGGCTGTCATTTTACCTGATTTTCACTGACTTGATATCTCTGTTAGCAAAGCCCAATGCAGACACATGTTGCCACTTCACTCCAAACCTGTTCCCCACTGGCCAGGCCTCACTTCCCTCCCCCTATGAATAATATTGTAGTGAGCAAATATCTCATGGAAGAGGACCACCTCCTCCTCTGGGAGGAGGTGGCCCTCTTCCATTTCTAGCCACAGCCTCTTGACCTCCTAACTTTGTCTGGGACTCCTGGCCACCTTCATATCTCCCTGAAGTCTGTCGCTCCCCACCACGACCTTCCTTGCTGGGATCAGACCTCATACTTTCTGCCCATGCATTGTGTGTGCCTGGATCCATCCCTCATCTTTCCCTCCCTCATACTCACATATGTCTCCCTCTTCCTGAGCTCCCCCTACCATCACGCCTAGGCCTACTTCCTTCCCTCCCTCTCTCCTCCCTTGTCCCCCTCACTCCTATCCCTCTCTCTTCAGTTCTCTCGCTTTCTCCATTGCTTCCGTTCACCTTCTCTCCTTTTCTCTACCAAATATGTCACTGTAACTCTCCTCCCCTAGTCCCCCCTCCTACAGATCATACAAAAATAATATAAGGATAAATGAATATAATATATATTTGTATATGTATTTGAAGATTTTTTTTTTTATGTGTTTTATATTTTGTGTAATAGTAAAGAGTGGGACGGTATAAGGTGGGGAATGGGGTTTATGGATGCTGTGGCCTAACTATAGGTATATATACAGTGTCATGACCCAGAGATGAGGGGCTCACTAAAAATCAGATGAGCAATACCATTTCTTAGTTCAGAGAACAATGGCAATGTTATATTTGACCCGCCGTCACATTTACAAGTTTGAGGCTTCTAACTTGAATAGGGCCCTGCAGTGCCATACATGGGTTAAGTACAAGGCAAAAACAGCTTTAACACAATGCAAATTAATAAAGTTTCCTGTGTTGCAGTGTAGAAACTAGCATACACAGTGCTTTCCTTAAGCACGTTGCAAGATTAAAATGTTCTGTTTTACAATCTAAAGGATTTGGGAGTGATAAAGGAAGGTGATACATTTGTTGTGCATATTAAGGATGAAGGGGATAAGCTTCTATAATCAGATGAATGTTTAAGAAGTTTTGAAGGTCTTGAGGTGGGAAGATTGTCTTGTAGAATGAGGCAAAAAGATCCAAAGAATAGAAGCAGCACGAGAAAAGTCCTGATGGTGAAAGTGAGAGAAGGTGATTAGAGGAGGAAAGAAGAATGTTGTTAGCATAGTGAAGAGGGTGGTTCTGGGAATATTTTTAGATGAGAGCAGAGATATAAGGGGGTGCACTGTTGTTTAGGGAATTGTACGTTACGGTCTTGATTTTACATTTTATTCTGGAGGCCATGGAAAGCCAATGGAGTGAGTGACTGAGAGATGATGCACACAGTGAGGTTTGGTTATGGAAGTGGAGTCTAGCAGAGGCATGTATTATGGATTGGAGTGATGGAAAGGCCAGCAAGGAATATAAGCCCTCTTTTGGAATATGGAGTACAATTTTGGACACCACTACATAAAAAAGACATTTTAGAGTTGGAAAAAGTACAGAGAAGGGCAAAAAACTAATAAGGGGAATGGAGGATCTAAGTTATGAAGAAAGACTAACCAAATTAAACTTATTTTCTCTAGAAATAAGGCATCTAAGAGGGGATATTATTACCTTATATAAATACATCCAGAGTCAATACAAGGCTTTGCCAATTGAACCTTTTGTGCAAAGAGGTTTTCAACTGACAAGAGGACATCCTTTGAGATTAGAAGTAAAAATATTTCACCTTCCAGAAAGAAAAGTGTTCTTTACAGTAAGGGTGGTTAATCTGTGGAAGTCTCTACCAAAGGAGGAAGAGCCAGCAAATTTGATAGATAACTTTAAAAAGGGATTGGATATATTTTTTAATAAAAAGGGTATTCAGGGTTATCCTGGATAATTAGAGAGGGAGTATTGATTGAGGAGTCAATTGGCAAAGTTTCACAGTTTTTTCTGTTTGCCTTCCTCTGGATCAATTAACAATTAACAATCAATCTGCATATTGCAGATTAGAGGAGATCTGAAAAGGTTGAACTTGGTGGACTAAAATTATTTTTTCAACCTCAATTACTATGTAACTATGTAACTAGGGTTTTGTTAGTGAAATTAGATGAGTAATGCAAGAAAGGGCAGGGTACAATAGAAGCCCAAGACCTCTCACTTTTGACCATGTCGTTATCACTCTGCCTGTGAGGTTGTGCCTGCAACAGTGAGAGGTATTTGAGTAGTGGAGAGTACGAGGATTAGGAGCTCAGTCTTTGACATGTTGAGTTTGAGTTGGTGGGTGGACATCTAGGAGGATATTTTTTAGAGGCTCTCGGAAACTCGTACTATAGGAGAGGGGGGTAGATCTGGTTCTGAGAGTTGATTCTGAAATGCAAAAGATTTTTTTTAGTGTACCAAGTGAGGATGTATAGATGGAGAAGAGGAGGAGGGGGTCTAGGACTGAACCTTGGGGTATGCCAACAAACCGATGGTGAGGTGAAGAAGTTGTGCCAGGGTAGAACACACTAAGGGCCCTATTAAATTCCAGCCTCGTAAATAAGAGGCTTCTACTTAAGCTCTACGTACTGCAAAATTTCTCTAAGTTACAATGCTATTAGAATCGCCCTGCTGCGAGCAACGTATGAGCTACGCAGCAGAGCCGTACGTATCAACACTGTGAAAATGTACATGAGAAGTGACAGCCTGCGAGATGATATCGCAGGCTCCCGCACCTCAACAAGTAGTGCAGGGGTCCTAAACCGGACCTGCGCGGCAGTCCCCCACATAAGCTCTGCCGTGGGGGGTACTCCAACTACCCCCCCGGCACCTAAAATTAACCCCCCTCTATGCGGGGGTCCCCGAAGTGTCCTCACATTAACACCTTGCTGCAGGGGTCCATAGGGACCTCCGCAGCCTACACACATTAACCCCTTGCAGCAGGGGTCCCCGATCGGCACCGATCAGGCTGCATTTAATACTTTTAAATTCCCAGCTGCGACTCCTTAAAGGGCCCGCGGCACACTATTAGCCAATCCCGGCCGCGGCATCTAAAATTATCCCACCTTTATGCTGGGGGTCCCCATCGGGACCCCCCAAGTGTCCCCACATTAAACCCTGGCAGCGGGGTCCCCGATCTGCATAGATCAGGCCCCCGCTGTATTTAAAAAATGTAAGGGCACACGGCACACTATTACTAATCCTGGCCGCGGCACATACAATTAACCCCCCTTTATGCTGGGGGTCCCCATGCATTTACATTTTTTAATTTTCCCGCCTTGCGGGTCCTTAAAGGACTGTAAAGGTCCTGAAAGGACTTGCACTAAAAAATATTAACCCCAGGCAACTAAACTTAACCCTATAACTCATGGGGGTCAATACAGACCCCCATAAGCACTTAATTAACCCTATAATTCATGGAGGTCAATACAGACCCCCATAAGCACTTAATTAACCCTGTCACTCATAGGGGTCAATACAGACCCATATAAGCCAACAATTAACCCATAAGCACTAAACTAATAAGCCATTCAATCTATTTAATATAAAATAAATCATAACTATATCAAATACATCCCCCTATCTATCTAATATACAATAAATCCTAACTACATACACAGACCCTAATTCTAAGCTAAAATAAAATAATTACAGTCCTAACTACATACACAGACCCTAATTCTAAGCTAAAATAAAATAGTTAAGATGACTTACCTTTAAGATGTCCCTTCAGATCGCTAACCTAGGGGTAAAACAAAACAATTAGTACAAAACATTAACATAAAATAAATAAACATTATATACATTCTAAATATTCTACTCACTACTCACTCATCATTGTTCAGTTCTTCCGGCGCGGCCCTGTTAAAAAAAACATAATAATATGATATACAAACACCAAATAAAATAAACATATATATACATTTAATTTACCTCCCCGCAATGTCCCTGGCCTACTCCCCTTCAGCCCCGGCTGGGCCCTGCAACCATCCGCGACCTAAAAAAATCAAAATAAAAAAACTAACAGAGGTCTGCACTTGCCGACCTCCCCGACGCTAATGAGCCTCCCGTAGCAAAGGCGGCTTGTGATTGGCTGAAAAAGCTGTCTATCAATTTCAGCCAATCACAAGTCGTCAGTGTATGAGCCAATCAGGATGTGCAGATGTCTTCACCCAATCACTCCGTGGAGGTGTATCCCATAGTGATGGGCTGAAGGCATCTGCGCCTTGTGATTGGTTCCAATAAAGATTGACAGGTGCTTTAGCCAATTAGGGTGGGATAATGGGGTGTATCCCATCCTGATTGGCTCACACATTGATGACTTCTGATTGGCTGAAATTGATAGACAGCTTTATCAGCCAATCACAAGCCGCCATTGCCAATTTCCTCCCTGAAAAGGCTACGGGAGGCTCATTAGCGTCGGGGAGGTCGTCGAGTGCAGACCTCTGTTAGATTTTTTTATTTTGATTTTTTTAGGCCGCGAATGGTTGCAGGGCCCAGCCGGGGCTGAAGGGGAGGAGGTCGGGGAGATCGCAGGGAGGTAAGTTGAATGTATATTTATATGTTTATATGTTTATTTTATTTGGTGTTTGTATATTGTATTAATGTATTATGTTTTTTTAACAGGGCCGCGCCGGAAGAACTGAACAATGATGAGTGAGTAGTGAGTAGAATATTTAGAATGTATATAATGTTTATTTATTTTATGTTAATGTTTTGTACTAGTTGTTTTGTTTTGTTTTACCCCTAGGTTAGTGATCTGAAGGGACATCTTAAAAGTAAGTGGTCTTAATTATTTTATTTTAGCTTAGAATTAGGGTCTGTGTATGGATTTAGGATTTATTGTATATTAGATAGATGGGGATGTATTTGATATAGTTATGATTTATTTTATATTAAATACATTGTATGTTAGATAGATAGGGGGTATTTGTATTGTATGTAATGTATTATATGTAATGTATAGTATGTAATGTATTGTATGTATGTATTGTATTGTGTATGTCTGTCTTTCCTTTTCAGGTGTGTAATTTTTTTTTTCTGTACTGTAGGTTTTTTTATTTTTTGTACTGTAGGTTTTTTTTATTTTCTGTACTGTAGTATTTTTTATTTTCTGTACTGTAGGTTTTTTTTATTTTCTGAACTGTACGTTTTTTATTTTCTGTAAGGTAGTTTGTTTTTATTTTTTGTAATTAGAGTGGTGGGGAGGTGTATTAGGGGGAAGGTAGTGTAGGTAGGTAGTGTAAGTGTTAATAAATTAGTGTAGAGGGGGGTTAGTTTAGATTAAATGGTTTATGTGGGTTATAGTGTAGTGTTTGTAGTTAGTGTGGTTAATGTTAGGGTTTTAACAGCCCCATAGGTGTATTAATATACCCTTATGGGACTGATGGGGTTAAATAGAGGCTTAAGGGGGTCTATATTGATCCCCATGAGTTATAGGGTTAATTAAGTGCTTATAGGGTCTGTATTGACCCCCATGAGTTATAGGGTTAATTATTGGCTTATGGTGGTCTGTATTGACCCCCATGAGTTAAAGGGTTAATTATTGGCTTATTGTGTTCTGTGTTTACTCCCATGAGTTATAGGGTTAATTAAGGCCTTATGGGGTCTGTATTGACCCCCATGAGTTATAGGGTTAATTAAGGCCTTATGGGGGTCTGTAGTGACCCACATTAGTTATAGGGTTAATTATGGCCTTATGGGGGTCTGTATTGACCCCCATGAGTTATAGGGTTAATTATGGCCTTATGGGGGTCTGTATTGACCCCCATGAGTTATAGGGTTAATTAAGTGCTTATGGGGGTCTGTATTGACCCCCATGAATTATAGGGTTAATTAAGTGCTTATGGGGGTCTGTATTGACCCCCATGAGTTATAGGGTTAATTAAGGCCTTATGGGGTCTGTATTGACCCCCATGAGTTATAGGGTTAATTAAGGCCCTATGGGGGTCTGTATTGACCCCCATGAGTTATGGGGGGCTGTATTAACCCCCTTGAATTATAGGGTTAATTAAGTGCTTATGGGGTCTGTATTGACCCCCATGAGTTGTAAAGTTAATTATTGGCTTATGGGGGTCTGTATTGACCCCCATGAGTTATAGGGTTAATTAAGTGCTTATGGGGGTTTGTATTAACCCCATGAGTTATAGGGTTAATTAAGGCCATATGGGGGTCTGTATTGACCCCCATGAATTATAGTGTTAATTATAGTTGCCTGGGGTTAATATTTTTTAGTGTGAGTCCTTTCACGACCTTTACGGTCCTTTAAGGACCCGCAAGGTGGGAAATTTAAAAACTGAAATGCAGCAGGGTCACGATCGGTGCCAATCGGGGTTTATGTGGGGACACTTCGGGGGTCCCGATGGGGACCCCCAGCATAGAAGGGGGTTAATTTGTTTTTGCCACGGCCAGGATTGGCTAATACTATGTTGTGGGCCCTTTAAGGAGCCGCGGCGGGGAATTTAAAACTTTTAAATGCAGCGGGGGCCTGATCGGTGCTGATCGGGGACCCCCGCTGCAAGGGGTTAATATGGGGGTGCTGCAGGGGTAGAGACCCCTGCAGCATGGGGATGTGTATAGGGAGCACATCCTTATACACATCTGTCTAAGGCTGCTCCGAGGCAGCACGTAGAGGCTTTAGGATCCCTTGCCGGCACTTTTTGTGCCTGTAGGGATTCTTCCGAAATGCGAGAATCACTCGTAGATTTAAGGCTGCGTGTGACTACGTAGGTCTCTCGGAGCCTATTCTCTGCCATTTTTCATAGTCATATCGCAAAGCAGGCTGCGAGAGATTCAGTACTCGCAAACAGCAAAAAACTGCCTTTTGAGAGCACCGAGAGAACTACGAGGGAGATTTTAACGAGGCCCTAAATGTTCAACTTTGTAGGTATGATGTGCACCGTGAGAGGCCGGTGTCCCAGATGTCAAGAGATTGGAGAATTTGGATTTGAAGAGGGTGTTCTACTGTGTCAAAGGTAGCAGAGAGATCCAGGAGTATTAGAACAGAGAAGTGGCCCTTTCACTTGGCAGTAAGCAAGTCATTAATTACTTTTTTGAAAGCTGTCTTGGTGGAGTGATGTGGCAGGAAACAGGATTGGAAAGTGTCAAGAAGGAAGTTGGAGGAAATAATTTGGATAAGGTAATGGTACACAACCTGCTCAAGCAGTTTTAAAGCAAGGGGAATTTGAGAGATAGGGCGATAGTTAGATGTGGAAGCAGAGTCAGATGAGGGTTTCTTAAGAATATGTGTAATTATGGCATGTTTTAAAGATAATAGAAACTTGCCAGTATTTAGGGAAATGTTGAATATATGTGTGGGAGCTGACATAAGTGGTAGAGAGGGGAGGGATAAACTATGATGACCAGAATAGGATCCTGTGGACAGGTTGTTCGGTGAGAGTTTCATAGTAGACTGGAGATCCCATCCTCAATTACTTGGTAAAAGGAGTCCATAGTGGATGTACGGTTGGGGAAGGGTGAAGGCTAGGTGTTGATGGTTTGTTGCGAGGAGGGAGTGTGTGAGTCACTTAGGAGAGTTTGTTTAGAATGTTTCCAATCATATGTTTAAAGTGGCTGGCAAAATCCTCAGCTGTGAGACAGGAGCGGGTGTAAGGTGGGGGAGGGTGGATGAGATTGTTGGATGTGTTGAACAAATATTTGGTGTTGGAGGATTCAATATTGGAAATGAGAAATAGTGCTGTTGGGCAAGTTTTAGGGAGGAGAAGTAGGAGCACAAAATGAACTTGTAATGAAGGAAATCTGCCGGTACTAGACTTCCTCTATAATCTTTCAGTAGTGTGGGAGCACCTCTGGATGTAGCGTATTTGTATAGTGTTCCATGGTTGTGGATGTGAGTGAGGATGTTTGTGTGTGAGTATGAGTGCAAGAGAGTCAAGGGTGGAAGTAAGAATTGTGTTTTAATGTGGGGAGGGCAGTGTCAGTGGAGGTGAGGTTGATGAGGGGCTGAGAGGGGGTTGTGGCACAAAGGAAAGGTATTGTGGGTCAAGTGCTTGCAAGTTTCTGTGGTTAATTGTGGATGGGGTTGATGAAGGTCAGTGAGAGGCAGGTGCGGTCAGGTTGCAGGTTAGGAGGTCGTGGTGAAAAGTGTAAGAATTGTTTATAGTAATAGTTTGTAAATCCATCAGATCCGGGGCTTTATGTGGTTTAGTATATTGTAATGCTTCTTTGATTTAGCGAGCTGTGATTGGATCATTGAGGCTTTCCAACGTTTCTTTATCTATTTGTTTGATTAGCTGAGGCAAATTGAGGTTTTGCTGTGTATAATTCTCAATAGAATTTTGTAAAGTCATCAGTAATTTCAATTATTTGATGTGTATATGATCATTCTTTAGTTTTAATTTTTAGAAATAAATGAATCTACTTTTTTTTGTCTACGCTTAGGAGTCACAATTGATTCAGGTTTATTAAAAAAAATGTAAAACTTTGATTAAGTGCAATGAATTGTCAATACATTTTAATAAAACTGGAATAGTAAAAACCTTAAAAAATGCAGCTAAATAAACATAAAATTGGTGCTAGTAACTGGGTTGACAGCATCCCTTATTTATAGGGTGAATATATCCCTAGATCTTAATCTATAGCATTAAATTAATAATTATTGGCATAGTATTACCCTCCATTGGTTATAACTAGTCCTCATATGCCTTATTTCTGGATAAGCTTAACCCCAGGATTAATCATTAATTTGTTTAATTCCTATTTGTTTGGGTTGCTGATCCTGAATATTCCTCTCATGACTGCTTTATGAGCTGTCCATTCTCCCATCTGGTTTATTTCTCCCCCACTATTCAGTCATCTTCTAAGGATTTTGAAATTCATCTATTGTGGTTTTATCATTAAACAATGCTGGATTCGTAGACCAAATGGCCATTAGTGAGTATGTTATATAAAGTCACACTGACTACATCATATTCTGCCAATGTTATTGGGTGAAATTGAGCTTTAATTAAATTTTAAAATATGCTTTGTTGAAGTAGAATATAATCTATACAAGAGTGTGACTTGTGCCTAGAGGAATAAAAGTAATTTCTCTCTGTTTAATTCATTGTCATCTATGCATTAATACAATTGTGATTCTTAAGTAACATTTTAAAAGGTTAAAAAGCTGTTAGGATTGCAGTGGGTGGTGTTGTATCATTCAATTTATCTATGTTAGTATCAATTATTGAATTCATATCCCTCTTAACCAAGTAGAATGTTGCCACGAGTTCATTAGATCAGAAATACTTCAGAAAAAAAGTTGCTTGGCCTCTTTTTGGTGTGTATAAGTTAAGCATTGAGATCTAGGGTTTAATTAATTTAGATAGGGATTACTGTATGTAGATAGGGTTAAATAGTATGTAGATAGGGTTTGATGTATTTAGATATGGCTCAATGTAGTTAGATAGGGGTTAATGTATTTAGATAAGGTTTATTGTAATGTAGATATGGTTTAATGTATTTAGATAGTGTTTATGTATTTAGATAGGGTTTATTGTATTGTAGATAGGATTTAATATATTTAGTTTGGGGCTAAGGTATGTAGATAAGGTTAAATAGTTTGTAGATAGGGTTTAATAGTATGTAGATAGGGTATTACTGTATGTAGATAGGGGTTAATAGTATGTAATTAGGGGTATATTTGAACTGTACTTAGGGGGTATATTTGAACTATGGTTAAATATGCCCAGTTAGGGTTAAATGTGTACTGTTAGGGTTAAATAGGCCTAGATAGGATTTAATAGGTACTGTTAGGGTTAAATAGGCCTAGTTAGGGTTACATAAACCTAGTTAGGGTTATATAAATACTGTTAGGGTTAGATAGGCCTAGTTAGGGCTAAATAGGCCCAGTTAGGCTTAGATAGGTCCAGTTAGGGTAAAATAGGTACTGTTAGGGATAAAAGGGCCCAGTTATGGTTAAATATGTACTGTTAGGGTTAAATAGGCCCAGTTAGTTAGATAGGCCCAGTTAGGATTAAATAGATAGAGTTAGTGTTAAATAGGACCAATTAGGTTTAAATATGTACTGTTAGGGTTAAATAGGCACAGTTAGAGTTAGATAGGCCCAGTTAGGGTTAAATAGGTACTGTTAGGGTTAAATAGGCCTAGGTAGGATTAAAAAGGCATAGTTAGGGTTAAATAGGTGCTCTTAGGGTTAGATATGATGAGTTAGGGTTAAATAGGCCCAGTTAAAGTTAAATAGGTACTGTTAGGGATCAATAGGCCCAGTTATGGTTATATAGGACCAGTTAGGGTTAGATAGGCCCAATTAGGTTTAAGTATGTACTGTTAGGGTTAAATAGGCCCAGGTTTGGGTTAATGGGATATAGTTAGGGTTAATAGTGTAATGCTTAGACTTTGTGTCATGAGGGTCCTGGAGGACCCTCATGGCACTAATAGTGTTATTATATGGGATCATTAGTGTCCTATGTGGTAACTTGTCTTCCTTGAATGGTAATTCAGGTCTAGGTAGGAGGGCTGAGAATCTTTACTTCCCTCCCACAATTTCTAAAGGAAGTCATGCATGGACAGGATGTGATGTAAATTACATCATCTCAACTAAGGATATATCCAGGCAGGAAACTGCTGTTACTTCCTGTTTTCTTCCTGGATGGTGAGGGTGATGGTGGTGATGAATGGCAATGGTCTAACCGTGCGTAAGATAAAGCGTTTGGGAAAGGGGATTACTATATAGGTAGATAGATTTAAAAAGGGTTTTTGCTACCTTTTAATGTAGACGAACCTTGTGTAATATTTATATATATTAATTTGGTGATACACCACATTTGGCGACCACGAATTTTAGACTTCTACAAAGGTTATTTATGATGTAATATCACATTAATAGATAGTCAGATTTATTTTATTTTTTGGGGGGGGAAGAAAAAAAAGTACTTTGTCTAATTATCCTCTGCATGGGAAATCAAGTGCTGATTGTGTGTGGAGTCTAGGTTAAGCCTCCATTTTTAATATACAAGCTTGGGCATCAGGCTTCAATTATTATTTTTAATCTTTTATATCGTACTAGCTTCTGAGTTGAGTTTTGTTCTTACTAGCTTATTTTGATACATAAAACAAATATATATCATACAGGTTGTTTTTGTGGGTTTATCTGAGTTGAGTTTTGTTGTGCTTTTAAGTACAGGCCTAGCCCTGCATTTGAATAAGGCTCCATGTGGCTTCTTTGTGTATTTGAATGCTAATTCAAGCCTCCATTTTTTATATACAAGCTTGGGCATCAGGCTTCAATTTGAGTTTTGTTCTTACTAGCTTATTTTGATACATAAAACAAATATATATCATACAGGTTGTTTTTGTGGGTTTATCTGAGTTGAGTTTTGTTGTGCTTTTAAGTACAGGCCTAGCCCTGCATTTGAATAAGGCTCCATGTGGCTTCTTTGTGTATTTGAATGCTAATTCAAGCCTCCATTTTTAATATACAAGCTTGGGCATCAGGCCACAATTAGTTTGTTGTGTGTTTCAAATACCTGAGTTTGTTAATACTATTATTTTTGTTTTGTTTTTGTTTTTTGTTTTTTTTTTTAAAAAGAAAAAAAGAAAAAAAAATTCTCTTCATTCTTTTTCTTTCTCTAGTCCTTTATCATAGTACAGGCCTGGAGAAAAATAAATAAATAAACCATTTTAAATATTATATATATATATATATATATATATATATATATATATATATATTATTTCAGGCGTGCATTTTAATACACTATAGGCTTCCATACCTTATACTTTTTGGGTGTCTTGCATATCCTAGTTCAGGTATATCTCCTACCCTGCAGGCCTTGCTATTATATTTTAAGTTAATTAGCAAGTATTACCTTCACCATACTAAGGTAAGTATAATTTGCATTGTGGGTACTAGTCTATTTTTCTACATATTACACCTGGCCTACTGAATAGTCATCAACTATTGTTGGCTACTCAGAAGCATGCTACTTTAGTCGCAAATTGATTTGGATTCTTACTTGGGTGAGTAAAAGAGTAGGAATGTCTTTTCAAGGGGCCAAATACTTTCCCACAGAAGTGCGTGAGTACTTTAGGAAACTTATTCAAAAACATGATGGTCCATATGAGCTTCCAGAGCCAGCAAACCCAGACAGTGAAAAAGAGAAGAGATTAATGGATGTTCTAACACAAATTGTAAATAACAAAAAGTATAGAACAAAGAAGAGAAAAAGTTTGGTCACACAAGCTGTTGTAGCCACAATAGGAGGCCTAATAGACTTAGTTGTAGAATTACGGCAGCATAATTTGGAAACAACAAATAAAATGGAGGAAGCAATGGACAAAAGGGATTGTTTAAAAATTGCAGCTTTGAGAACAACTACAATTGTGGGGGAACTAGAAAGGGAGTTAAGGGAAATAGAAGAACAGAGGGATGCTTATGGAGTAAAAATAACAGAACTTCAAAACATAATAATGGACTATAAAAATAAAACAAAGTTAGAAGGGATAAAAGGAGTCAGAGACATTGCCAAAATATATCCAGATCTGGATATGTTCGTGGCACAAAATAAAGAACCAGTGCCGAAAATGAACCAAGATAGAAAAGATTTCTTATGTTATTCTGTACCACAAGTAGATACTATACCACAAGCACCAGTTATTGTTTCAGAATTATTTAATGCAACTCAAACACCTACAGGATTTTCTATGCAGACTCGACCGATGTCTATGGCAGATAAAGACAATTTCCAGAAATGGTGGGGAAGTATGCCAACTAACAACTTTAATACGTTTACACATTGGTTTATGAGGGGAGCAGATAGAGCTTAAAAAGGTGGTCTTAACTTAGAGGAATGGACAGAACTGTTAGAATACGCTATGGGTCCTTTGGCTAGTAGACTATTGGGATTTAATAACAGTGTGTCTGATCAGGCAGGAAGAATTGCTGCAACTAATTTCTATCTACTTAGCATAGAGAAAGAAATAGCAAATATTACCATGAGGCCAACAGATGGTCCTAGAGAGGTAGCTCAAAGGATATTTTTTTGGTATACTCTACGACAACCTCAACAGCCTCTAGTGCTGGGCTCACCAGAACATATAGCAAAAGTAATGGAAGCCCTTCCCCGGGAGTGTCAAGAATTTATCAGGCTTTTTGATCCAACACCAACAGACTTGGAAATGGTACTAACTAGAGCTGATAAGTGGTGGATCAAGCATCCTTTCACAGAACAGGCCTGCTCTGTTTCAGCTGTAAGAACATTTAAGGTCGAGTCTGGTAGAGATATAGATGGTAATTGGAGAAACCAGACGTGGGATGTACCCCAGAACAAGAAGGATGATCAAAACTGGAGACCAAAACAGAACTTTGACAAAAGATGGAGAGATCCACCTAGGGACTATAGGAATAGGGATGGCAGCAACTGGAGGGCTAATCTGGAGGGAGAGAGAAACGGTTACATGGGCTATTGGGAACTCAGGAGACAGAACGATAGGATAGAAGAGGAAAATCACATACTTAAAAACAAGGTAGCTGAGTCAGAGAGGAAATTGAAGGAAAATGAGGCAAAGATGATAAAAGAGGGACAGAGTAGAAGTGAGTCACAATGACAAATCCCAACCCCTGCGCCTCAGCATCTCATTCACTCAGCTAATTTAACCATGGATGAGGCAGGTCGGCCTACCAGTTATACAGTCATCGCAGGGGTAGGGAAAAATATGTTGGTAGATACAGGAGCAGCAGTTACAATGACCAACAGGGTCAAAAATGGGGATTCGTCAGTAAGTATTATGGGAGTTACTGGGAATCCACAGGAGGTTAGAGCAGGTCCAATTGATGTAGCAGTTGGAGAAAAAACAATACAAGTAGAAGCAATATTGGGTTGGCCAGAGGAAATATTGGGAATAGAAGCTTTAAAAAAAGGAAATTTCATTGTAGATCTTGCCAATTTTTGTTTGTGGAAGACAGAAAAGGTGAATCAGGTAAGTACAGAGTTGACGAAAGGGGTTGTGCTCCCAATGGCATATATTGTCTCTCTGATAAAAAGTCTGGAAAAAGACAAACTGAAACTAGACGGACAACCAGAATGGCTGCAGAAGCTAATCCAAGACATACCTGTTTGGGCAATTACCAAGATGATAGAAATGCTGGAGAGACGTGGAATAATTAAATCTGGAAATGGGTATGCATGTAACTCACCATGTTGGCCTGTGAGAAAAGCTGTGTTAAAAGGGAATGGAGATGAAAAAGCAGCCTCATCATGGAGACTTACCATTGATTACAGGGCCGTGAACAAACTTGCAAAAAGAATGGCCCCTGTTGTTTTTGTTATGTATATGTTTCTAATGATGGAATCTAGTGTTCCCACAGAGCAAGGCTGTATAAGAATGAAGATGCGTGTCAACAGAAGATTGTGGTGGATCCTTGTTCCAGGATGGATAAGTATAAGCTGTATCACAGTAGGAATGGGGAGACAAGCAATAAGGCCAGAAGATACCGCAAATAAGGGAGAGAGTTTGAAAAGATTGGAGTTACATTATGTTCAAGCAGATAGATTTATTTGGCCCAGGGAATTGGAAGTAAAAGAGGGTGGAGGGTTACAAGTAAACATTATTTTGCCACATAATAGTACCAGGGGATTAGCTCTTAGAGCTCCAATACAAGGGAAGTTTACAAATATTACAGTAGTAGTGAGTAACTTAACATTAGAAGAAGGTGGAGAATGGTAGGCTGCAGTTATAGCTGCCCAGCCTGACCTAGAGGAATTCTGCAATTTTGATACTGGAAAGGGGTGTGTTCTAACAATAGATGAAGTATTTGTCTCTGTAAAGGAGCTGCAACGTTGTAAAGATCAGAAGAAGGTACCATGGCCAATAGGCGGATTGGTGGTGGTACCAACACATGAAACCGTTGTGCAAGGGGTTGGGTGGACTTACTACCCAATAATTCTAAATTTTAATGATTTTTCTATTCCTCCAAAGTGCCCGGAATCACAGCGGCAGTGGTTTAAGCAAAGTATACAAGAGACCATCATTGAGTGGACCGGAGCAGGGAGTCGAGAAAAACGGGACACACTTGCAGCCCTTTTAGGAGGAGTCGGAACTGGATTGGGAGTATGGAATTCAGCAGACATCATTGGACTGAACAGCCGGATAAACTCCCTTACTGATGGCATGGGACATGCTATGAAAACAGGTGGAGTAGCTGACTCCCTTATAGTGAGTAGACTGACAGACAATGTTGATGACATACACACCATTGCCAACAACCTGCATCTAGTTGAGGAAAATATTGCTTCCATTGCTAACAGCATTAAGAATGAAATAGTGGGAACTGCCATTTTCTGTTCTATGATTGGAGTAAAGCTGTTGGCAGATTTAAAGGAAACTATTAAAGACATCCAGGAAAACAAGTGGGCAAGACAAATCAATGCAACAAGGATTATCACGTCATTGAAAAGAAAAGGAGTGGACATCACTGAGGACAATCTTAAATACAGCTATATTGAAGGCCCAGATCAATGGATGCCACATGGACTACAATCTGGGACAATAGGACTAATCCTGGCAATTCCCCGTTGGGAGGGGCAAGCAGAGCAACTGAACTTCATACATAGCATTGGCACGTTAAGTGATGGAATCTACAAGCAACACTTCCCATCAAAAAGACTGGCCACTATTACAGGATTGGAAATGGATGAAAGCTGTTGCAGGAAATCTCAACACCGATGGCTGTGCAGTTGTGTTTGGGAGAAAGGAGCTGAGGAGGATGGCTGGGTGCAGTTAATAAAAGAAAACCTGGTGCAAGAGGTGATCCGCATAGGGGACATTGCATGCTTTATCGGCCACTCTGAATATAGGACAGTTGATGAAATATGTTTGGTGGAAGAAGGGTCTTGTCCATCAAGAAACCTTACCACCGAAATGATCAATTTTACTGCAAATGCAGATTGGACAAATTTGACAATGAAGCTTTTTCCCCCAATTCCAAAGCTTACCTTGGAACTTCATGAGTTAGTAAAACGTACCAAACAACAACTACACCCCATCAGCCTACTGCTGGAACAACAGAAAAAGGAAATAGAAATTACTACAAAAAACGTTGAGCATCCCTGGTGGGGAATTCTTACCAATGCAGAGACACATCCAGTCTTACGAACACTGTCGCTGGTACTCATGTTCATTCAAGTATTAACGACAATTATAATAATATACTTTTGTGTGGCAATGAAACAAATGAGGAAGAAACTTGCAAGGAGGATATCTTTTTCCTCTTCTTTCTCTCTCTCATACATTCTTCAATAAAGTTTTACATTGCACATACATAACCATTTATCACACACTCTCACCTAAATTCTATAAGACCTGTTTCTGTGTAATATGTGGATTGACAGCCATAGGAAAGTACAGGAGAACTTATGTCGCTGAGGGAACTATTCCGGAGGGACGGTGGGTTGAATTTCTCCTGTATATCAGGTTTTTGCTCCCACTAGGTTCTCCTGTACTAGAGGGATAACTAGAAAACTGAGCAACATAGAAGAAGAAAAAGTGAGGGAATGTGGTAACTTGTCTTCCTTGAATGGTAATTCAGGTCTAGGTAGGAGGGCTGAGAATCTTTACTTCCCTCCCACAATTGCTAAAGGAAGTCATGCATGGACAGGATGTGATGTAAATTACATCATTTCAACTAAGGATATATCCAGGCAGGAAACTGCTGTTACTTCCTGTTTTCTTCCTGGATGGTGAGGGTGATGGTGGTCATGAATGGCAATGGTCTAACCGTGGGTAAGATAAAGCGTTTGGGAAAGGGGATTACTATATAGGTAGATAGATTTAAAAAGGGTTTTTGCTCCGTGGGTCTGGGCTGTGTGTTTGTGATACATTTATAGTATTGTGTTGTTGCCTTTTAATAAATACCTTTTAATGTAGACGAACCTTGTGTAATATTTATATATATTAATTTGGTGATACACCACATCCTATAGGGGCCTTTATAGACCCCTATTGGACTGATGGGGTTAAATAGAGGCTTATGGGGGTCTGTATAGACCCCCAGAAGTGACAGGGTTAATTTGGGGATCTTTGGGCTCTGTGTAGAGCTGCAAGAGTGATAGGGTTAAATAGAGGCTTATGGGGTCTGTATAGACCCCCATAAGTGATGGGGTTAATTTGGGGTTCATGGGGCTCCGTATAGAGCTCCATGAGTGATAGGGTTAAATAGAGGCTTATGGCTGTCTGTATAGACCCCCATAAGTGATGGGGTTAATTAGTGGCTCATGCAGCTCTGTACAGAGCCCCATGAGTGATAGGGTTATTTTTTATTTAGCGCTGGTCCTTTAAGGACCTTTACAGCCCTTTAAGGACCAGCAAGGTGGAAAATTAGAATTTTTAATGCAGCGAGGGTCCTGATCAGGTCCGATCGGGTCCCCCACAGCAAGGGGTTAATGTGGAGACCCTGCTGGGTTCCAATCGGGGCCCCCTCATCATTGGGTCTCATGTAGGAGTGTGGGGGGGGGGGTGTTAGGTGCACTGGGTACATATCGGCGACTATATGTAAGGGCTTCTAAAGCCCTTGCGAGTCCTCCTGAGCACAGGCGAGGGATAATTTTTCGGAGTGGAAGGGATTGGGCAGGTGAATAGGGATTTGCGTTTTCTGGGCTGCGAAAGTGGTGCTTAAGAGTGGTGTTAGCTCCGAGTTGCAGGTCGGCCATTTTCGCAGGGCTGTCATTCGGAACTTGATCCAAGGTCGCAAAATGGAGGCAATTAAATAGCAACTTTGCCTGCTTTTTCCACTTGCGACCTTGAATGTCACAAATGGAGCAATTGAATGAGGCTGTAAGTATTTTATGTATTTAAATTGAAACATCTCTTTGTATTCTGTGGTAACATGACATACTTGGGTGTAATGTTTCCCCCAATTATTTTTTTTTAACTGTTTCTAAATATACAATGCCACCTTTGACCGTATGGTACTGATTAAGAGCGGTCACCCCTTTTACCTGTTCATTAACACCTTGAGTGTTGTGTGTTATAATTTTAAGGTTAATGACTTACCATTTTCCATGTCAACCTGTTTTTCATCTTAAGATGTTTTGGTGCAGAGATTCGATAGTGGGTGTGTCGTTTATCTTATTGTGTAAGTAGTAATGTGCTACTATGAGATATAGATAAGATTTACTATTAAAGTGGGGTATGGGTGGGAAATGAGGAGATAAAGAAAATAAAAATAAAAACAACATTTAGTGAAAATTAGCAAAGCAATAATAATCAGAAAATAAAGAAAATAATAAATATCTCGCCTGTTTTGTAAACAGTGACAACAAAATTTTGAAACAATTTTTCATTATGAGACATACATTTGTCATGTATTTGTCAACTATTTCTGAACACTTCTCTTTCTGTTCTCTCTTCCATTTATGAGTATTAACTTTGAAATATAAAATTCTAACCTTTTCTCAGTAATATATTTTGATATATTAGAAAGAGTACGAAATATCAAAAGTAAACTTTTGAGATTTTTAATGTCAATAGGGTTTTCCTCATTTTTGGTTAGTTTACTATATAGCACTTTCTTCATCGTTAAGTTCTGGTTTAGCATTCTTTCTTTTCTTTTTTTTAAATAGAGATAATTTTGGTCAGTGGTTGGGTAGTAGGGCTTGCTCTTGTCATATTTTGTCTGGGACTGACACATTCCACAAATGGAGCAATGCTGCACTTTTTAAGGTGTACAAATAAAATGATATCTTCCTTCTTTTTATAAGTTTAGTATGAAAGGAAACCCCATGTTTTTTTGTATCCATGTTCTGTGACTCCTTTTGTAGAGGGTAATAGGTGAAAACCATAGTTGTTGAGTTTTCTTCTATCTCAGGAATGCCATATTGAGCTGCCTTCATGTATAAGTCCTTTGTGGACAAAATAATGGAATCTGTTGATCACATCTTGTGTTTTTTAATTAGAAGGTGGATGTATTTTTAGAGCTCTTTGCATCTTGGCTCGAAGGTGGCATTGTATATTTAGAAACAGTTAAAAAAATAATAATTGGGGGAAACATTACACCCAAGTATGTCATGTTACCACAGAATACAAAGAGATGTTTCAATTGTAATACATAAAATACTTACAGCCTCATTCAATTGCTCCATTTTTGACATTAAAGGTCGCAAGTGGAAAAAGCAGGCAAAGTTTCTTCCCTTAAATCTGTTATGAGGTTAGCACATAGACATTTCAAATATACAATTAGCTAAAGTACTGATAATTATAGATTTCTTATTTGTACATTTTGTCTTCTAGATCTTGTAAAGTTTTGAGATGCATTTGTTTCTCTATTAGCATGATCATGTTTTCTTACATTTCTATGTGTGATTTGAGAAGATTGTTATATTTACCTCCTAGTTATGTAACTTTAGTGCTACAACTTTTATTTCTGCTGTTGGTTCCGAAGCAACTACCTCCTAGTCCACATTTTTTCTTTTGAGTTTGGATGTCCAAAACGTAATTGTTTTTTTAAGGCATATAATTTTACAAGCGTTGTGGTTTACATATAAATCAAATTAAATAAAGTGACTCTTAAGGTTTCACTTTTGTCTGTTCAGGTAGTTTATTTAGACTGGTGTTAATCATCCAACAATATGATTTGCTTAGAATAGACGTTTTGTAGTGTTAGTGACACAGCTGAACAATAAAAGCCTTTTAGTATTGATGATGCAGTTGTTTTAGGGCCTATACAGGCCTGTATACTAAGCATTTTTGCTTGTTTATTCCTTAATGATAAAGATGCAAAACTGATAGGAAACAACCAGGCCAAATATCAGTGTATAGTCTAGGTAAGCTAGTTGTATATACATCTGTTTGTATCTTTATAAATAAAGACTTTGTAGTTTCAATAAATTGCAGTCTTTTAGTTGGATGAGAAATGTGAGTTGCAACTGTTAGTCTGGCCTCCACACCTTTCTTTCTCTCAAGTCATTAGAGTGGTGTTGTAATTAGTTTTTTCTTAATAATAAATTGTAGTTGTACTAATACAATGCAGCTGTATGTTATATAGCTCCCATGAATTTTTAGATTTACTGTAAGCCCAGAAAAGTGCTACTTATGTAACAGTATAATTAGTATTGTTGCTTTTATATTGTTCCTTGTTAAAAATGCACAACTGCTGGGAAGAAAAAAAAAAAATATATATATATATATATATATATATATATATATATTTCACATTTAGAATCTTGGACAGAGCTAAACTTTTAATTCTTGAACTGGTATGTGAACTGAACTACAAATTGAAGTCAAGGTTTTAGCAAGCACAACATATAGTTTATATAAATATTAATATGTTAAATATGTAATTTTAAATATATAAAATATATAATATATATGTTTGCTGAAGTGCTGATAACCATGTCCAATTAAGGTCTTAGTCATATAATATGACCACAGCATGCTTAGAGCCTCATTCAATTTGAAGTCTGCATCTCACAGTATATAGGTCGTATGTCTGCTGGCTTGTTGCGGGCTCGCGTTCATCTACATTTACGGTTCTATTCAATTGAGCAAAGTCACAAGTTATGGACCGAGGCCTCAAGCCCGTAAACCCCTCATGTGGCTGCAATCTGTTATTGGGCTGGACTAGATGCGGTCCGTAGTTTTGATCCAATCATGACATAACAGAGTGCGACATAGTCCTCTCAGCCAACAGAAAGCGGTCTAGCTGAAGGTGATTGACAGAGAGAGATTATAAAGTTGAGTTCCACACGCCCATGCATGTACTGTGTTGTGAGTGAGAGTAGGAGAGATTTCAGAGCAGTATATTGCGGTTGTATTCATTTACATTCATCTATTTATGAATTTACACGTAATACTTGATTACACATATTTACAGATTACACGTAATACCAATACACATAAATTAAATCACACACATAGATACACATAGAGCTAGGTCACTCCATACACACACATCCGCATCCATCCCCCACACCCCATCCCCAACAGTTAATAAATACACATAATACAATTTTTTTTTTCATATATATATATATATATATATATATATATATATATATATATATATATATTGTCACAATCTGCTTCTTCTTGGGGGCCTGATATGAACCTAGTTCAAACCTACCCAGCAGAATCATGTAGTTCCTGTTCTCTGTGGCACAAAAGATGGCCTCTGAAGAGGGCAAGGCCCAACCGCTACAGGCAGAGGATACTGGATCCAGGTTACTTAGTGGCCCATAGCAAGACCACTCCCCAAGTCAGGATACAACTTACAGAAATAGTCTCACACCTTGTTTATGTGAAAACTATCTCTCAACTAACTTTATTTTGGAAAACACCATCTTTTAAACATGCATACAAAATTACCAGGAGGGGCTACCTTTAGCCAGCCCCTAACTGGCTCTGGCCAATCAGGCAGGGTCCCTACGTGTGAACCATGAGACTCCTCCCAGGTCTGCCCACTAGGTGTGGCTACCTAATTCATTTGGTCTATGACTTTCAAGGGAGAAACATCTCCCTGCCCTCTGGACTTTGCCCTGATTCTCTGAGTGAGAATCCCTGTAGACCCCTTGGGGTTATGGTGCCTCTATGTCTGTGGAGATCCCTTTGTTCCTGACTACTATCATTTCAAGTGTTTACCTTCAGGGCCATATGGGCAACTCCTGACTGAGAGTTTATACAATGGGGGAGGGTTGACTAATCAAAACATAGCTATCACTCCATAATACAATATACAATATAATACTAACATATTATAACCCATAACATATTTCCCCATTAATATATTATACCTAGGATACATAATAACCATGTACAGGCAACATATAACCACACAATAACACATAATCCCAATGTAATAATGTCATGCTCCCTTGGACATACTCACAAACCACTGACAATATGAGTCCTTAAACAATTAAATCATGACATATATACAGAAACACTTATTTGTATTTATCCTTATCTTATTTTGGGGATTTAAATGGAGAGAGGAGGTGAGAGGAGTGGAGAGGCGGCAAGGAGGATACAAGGAGGGGCAAAGAGGAGAGAGAGGTGGCCCTGGGGAGCGGTGGAGGAGAGGAGTAGGTGAGGAGTAGCGGGGAGAGGAGGAGATGGAGGAGTTGGAGGATGAGGAGTTGGAGGTGGAGGAGTTGGAGGTGGAGAAGGAGTTGGAGGTGGAACAGGATATGGAGGAGGTGAAGAGTGACGGAAGAGTGGAGGAGGTGGAGAGTGGAGGAGAGGAGAGTGGTGGAGGAGTTGAGAGGTGGAGAGCGGAGGAGAGCAGGATAGTGGAGTGGAGGAAGTGGGTGGTGGAAGAGTGCACTGATAACTAGGCCCATCTAGTCCAGGGACAGAGGGAGAGTGGCCTGATCCCGGTGGCGGGTGGTAGTTCAGGGAGGAATAGGCCTCAGGCCATCCGTGGCCACCCCTAAACCTTGTGGGGGGAGGCCCAGCCCTAGGGCCCAGGCATGGAAGGAGGTAGCGGCTGCAGTAATAGCAGTGCGTACAGCGATAGGGATGTGAGGTCTGGGAAGGATCGCTTTGACGACATCAGGACCAAGATGAGGAGGGTGATGGCCAAAGAGGACAAGCAAGCTGCAGCACCAAGTGGTGGCCCCAAAATGACTGTGAAGTACAACGAGTGGGAGAGGGTGGCCAAGGACCTTCTGAGGCAGGTGCCTTCCGCTGGAGCTTCAGGCCTGGTTTACCAGCAGTACCCAGCCTCCATGTCAGGTGAATATCACATACACCAACATGCCATCACACACACTACACTTGTACATGAAGACCAACACGTACACTGAAATGTCAGCTCCATGAAATTAACAAGAGATAGATGGATGCATCATTAAACACATGAAGCAGGCAAATCACTGTCATTCATGGGCACAACAACAGTAATCAACCAATAGAGAGTCCCTGTGCATACTGGTGTGTCCACTCCTGACTATGCAGTTAAAGACTGAAGCAGGAATCAAGATAGCGTTAGGAGCCAAGAGCAATCAAGTTCAAGAACCAAAGAATTGATGATATCTAGCAAATGATAGCTACTCATAGTTACAATTAAGTAAATCATCCAGGTTCAAGCCTAGATGTCAGATAGTTAGGAATGAACACAAAACAATGTATTATTCATCATACTAATAACATATAACTTTCTTTTCTCTCTTTCAATATCAAAAAGGTCTGGATCCAGTGGTGAGCCAGAGGCAGGGGCGTCGGTTCCATCGGAGCAGGGAGTCAGCAAGCAAGCCCTCGCCCAGCAGGAACCAGCGCAGAGGGATGAGGGAAGAAGTGGAGCCAAGGGCCCTGGTTCAGAAGAGAAGGATGTTATCTTGGCTGTGGGGTCACCAGCAGGACCTTTGGCTGAACTAGTGGCATTTGACCCCACTGTCCCTCTTCTCCAGAGACTAAGCATCTCACCAAGGCCCTCCTTCTGGAGGGACCAGTGGGTCTTGACCCCATCTCCTCCCCCCCTAACTAGTGCCGCATATTGGCCACCAAAACCAGGCCCAGCAATGACACAGCCACCCCCATGGAGCAAGGCTCCAGCCAGGCCCCAGATTCTCCCCACTGGGTTACCATCACCTCCTTACCAAGCAACAGCCCAGGGACCTCAATCCCCACCACCAAGCCAGGCTCCGGGGGATCAAGGCCAGCATCTCCACCAATCATGTCGAGGTCAGTGGCATCCTGGCCAGGGGAAATAGGGAAGAGAGGTGGCACCATCTTATGAGTCCTACCTTGCAGGACTGCTCAGAATGGTAGAGGACTACAGCGCATTTCAACACCTGACTACGAACACCTTGTGAAACACTCTGGTCCCCAGCACCGCCTCATCCACCCCAGAGGCCTTCCTTGCACACCCGCAGCTTGGTCGTTCCTCTCCTCCCACCATGTCTCCACCAAGGCAACCACGAAAAACACCACCACCACTTCTCTTGCCGCTGCCTCGTGGAGGGATGCCTCACCCTGCCCCCCCTACCACCAAGGAGATGGCGGCCGGCAGCGGTGTATCTGGGCCCTGATGCTAGCCAGAGGAGGATGTAGGGGCTGCACATATTTTGTGTGCCTTCTCAAAAGCACTTCTCTAGCCTGGCTACGGAGTCTTAGACCTTGGCCTATGTGATGGTGATATTTTGTACGCAGATGGGTACCGTCTATCACATGGTCCATGATCCTCTTCTCTGTGGACATGCAGGGTTCTGTTTAACATTTAACCAATTGATGGACACTGAGGAAAGCTGTTGAGAAGAGATGCTGCAGTCCCTATATTTATTTGTTTGACCTTATTTTGCAGGTTTTTTTTTGTTTTTTTTGTTAGGTACAATTTAGGTCCATGAGAGCATCCTCTGCATTTACAAGCATTATGAAGATAATGTATTAGGTGTAAGGTTTTCAAAGTGCCTTTCAGGTAGACATTCCTCCAACAACAGCCCCTCTTAACATTTAGCTCCCCCAATATCATTATTATCATATAGCCAGATATCTAAGACATGATTATTGTTAGCTTAAATGTAGACTAATACCGCTATGGTGATGGACTTGCAAAGTCTCACAATGGCATGTTAATGACAGCCAGAATTCATATATGCACTAGTGAAGCATGTGATCCTGACCTCAATATCAGTCTGAGAAAAGATCTTTGGGTCTGATGTAAGTAACAGTGAATCTGGCTGCTGACCTTTGTGTCCTATCCGTATTAATGGGTATTTCCCCCTATTGCTGATATCATGAGTATGCTTTAACATGTGCTAAATGCTGTATAGCTGATGGATGTGATAACAATTTCAAATTGAGAAGGTAATAGTATACCTTGACCACTGATGCTGATCACATCTAAGCATGTTGTTGTAAGTGGAACATACTGCGATTGGACTAATGTGGTAAGTGGGGTTCCGCAGGGTTCAGTATTAGGTCCTCTCCTTTATAACATATTTATTAATGACTTAGAGGTAGGTTTGGAGTGTGGTGTCTCCATTTTCGCTGATGACACAAAGTTGTGCAAGGTAATTAAATCAGATAATGATGTGCTTTCACTCCAAGGGGATTTCCCTAAAATTAAAGGAATGGGCATCTAAATGGCAGATGAGATTTAATACCAATAAATGTAAAGTTATGCATCTGGGCAGGAAAAATAGCCATGCAATTTATAATTTTAATGGAGCAAATCTAGGTGTATCAGATATTGAAAGGCATTTGGGAGTGCTTGTGGACAACCACCTAGGTAACAGGGCTCAAAGCCAAGCAGCAGATGCAAAGGCAAATAAAATATTAGCATGTTTTAAGAATGGTATAGAAGCCAGGGAAGCAAATATAATTCTGCCACTATACAAATCTCTAGTACACCCTCATTTGGATTAATCATAAAAAGGACATTTTAGAGCTGGAAAAGGTACAGAGGAGGGCAACAAAACTAATAAGGGGAATGGAGGGGCTAAGTTATGAAGAAAGACTAACAAAATTAAACTTATTTTCTCTAGAAAAAAGGCGTCTAAGAGGAGATATGATTACCTTATATAAATACATCCAGAGTCTGTATAAAGATTTGTCAAGGGAGCTTTTTGTGCCAAGAGGTTTTCAACTGACAAGAGGACATACTTTGAGGTTAGAAGTAAAAAGATTCCACCTTAAAGAAAGAAAAGGGTTCTTCACAGTAAGGGTGGTTAATATGTGGAATTCTCTACCAGAGGAGGTGGTGACAGCGGATTTGATAGATAACTATAAAAGGGAACTGGATTTATTTCTAATTAAAAAGGGAATTCAGGGTTATCATGGATAATTGGAGGGGCAGTATTGATCCAGGGAGAGGTCCGGTCGCTGGTGTCTGGGATCGGGAGGGAATTGATTTTTTTTTTTTATACAACTAATTAATTAATAGCTAATACGCATATTGCAGATCAGAGGAGATCTTAAAAGGTTGAACTTGATGGACTGAAAGTCTTTTTTCAACCTTAAATACTATGGCCCTCATTCAATTGCGATTTGGCCAATTGAATAGTGCTCTAAATAAGCACATAACATATTTTTTTTAAATTAGTTTTTAGTTTATCTTGCTTTTGGATAGATGTTTACTAGCTAAAACCTTCTTTAAAAAAATATGTCATGTGCTTATTTAGACCCCTATTCAATTGGCCAAATTGCAATTGAATGAGGGCCTATGTAACTATATATTGTGAGGACACATCATTATTAATGGTAATGGCCAGTGGGTTCTCCTGAGAACTAGCTAATGCTTAGTATTGCTTGCAGATGGGAATCAAGTGAGATGATATATTGTTACAGTTACAGTATTTAGCACTGTACTATACATGCATGTTGATTATTTTTTATTCTCCTCTGCCTTTTTTTTTACCACGTTTTTTCAGGTTTTTGTATGTGTGAAACTGGATTGGATTACACAGTCCAGAGGTTTGTGCATCTGTTTCATTGAACAGATATAGACAAGTTGTAAGTGCTATGCACATTAATGGTTACTTCAAAATAAATGGAATGATTTTTGATGACTCTTTTATTCATCAGATTCTGGTTGCAGTGGTATAGAGACCACATGTATATAAAAATATGACAGGTGATAATGTGAATCGATTGATAGCTAAACACTTAATGGGATGTCACCAGATGATAATGGTTATATATCTTGCCATATGGCCACCAACAATAGCATGGGACTTTCCAGGATGGGCGTAGCAGAGATTATCCCTGATGGTGGTGAGTTGGCTTTTGCTCAACGTGCCTCTGCACAGCCTCCATGTGTATTTGCTGCATTTCCTGATGGCTTAGAGTAGATTAGTGTGGTGTATGTTCCCAAGTTCCCCTTCTGGATTGCTGCCTTGTGGTGGTGAAAGGGCTTGTGTACTTCAATGAAGCTGTGAGCTATACCATGTTGGGTCTTGGTGGGCAGGTCATAGCAGAGAGGTCAGACGAATCATAATTCACTGGAGAAGGAACTGGCAACCCACTCCAGTATCTTTGGCATGCAAACCTTGTAGAACAGCCCAGGCAGAGTCATTTCTAAATGTACTGCAGTCCATAGGGTCACAGAGAGTCTGATACGACAACCAAATCTAAAATAACCTTCTGGTACTTGTGATGTAGCAGTGTAATTTGGCCACTATTTATTTTCCCAATGTAGATGTGATGAGTGAGAGAGGGCTAATATGACAGGCAGTTTATTTTTTTTTGTGTTGTAATTTAATTAGGTAGTGTGTCTTTAAATGCTTTATGCATGTTGCAGTAAGGCTTTTCATATTGGCATATGCATGACCTTGCGGACATATGATAAATAAAAAAACGTTTGAAATGCCTATTTTGTATTTGGGGGTTGTTGTGCAATAAATTGTAATGCATTTCATTGTTTTCCTCATATTTTAAAGTCCAGTGGTGTGTTTATATTGTCTTTTACAGTTTTAACAACTTGTCTGTAAACCCTTTGCAGGTCCTATTTGGAGTATATAAAATGTTGATAAATAAATATTTCCTCTGTGACTAACACCTCTTCCTGAGCAAAAATAGAGTAAAAGAGAAAATGTTTTTTTACAAAATCATAATTTTATTTAAAGTGGAGACGACGACGAATTAAAGACTCTAAAAAGAGAAAGGAAAAATGATTAAAAACATCAAATGTAAATCCCTTTATTATCATTCACTAGGGATTATTTTGTAAGGATAAGATGCGGGAAGAAAAAATCACAATATGTCCCAATTGTATCCTTTTCACATATATGTGAATTTCTATATATAATTTACAAAATAAAGATAATAATGGCTTGTCCCTTTAGCTCAGTCTTATATAATCTATCTGATGAAAACAATTCAATATTGCACTATGTGCTTAATAGAGTTCAACCTGTTTCACTTAGTATTACACTATATATTTAATTGTATTATAATAAAGAAATCTTTGGAAAATTGCACTATGTGTCTTTCACTCAATATTGTGCTCTTTGCTTAAATAAGCTTGATATATAAAAGTATATATTGCACTATGTGCTAAGCTGGACTCAATCAGTCGTATTCAGTGTATTTGAGTTAGTTTGACTTAGTCTATTTTACTAAGTATTACACTATGTGCTAGGTTATACTTAGTTATAATCCCATTATGCAGGAGTTTTATTGTGCTTTTATGTTGCACTATGTGCTATGTGAACTATTAGCATCATTCAATTGCGAGGTCGCAACTCACTCGCAGACGAGCACATGTCTGCGAGTGAGTTGCGAGCAGCGGTTCCCTTCCGTTTGCTCATTAATTCAATTGGCGATGGATGCGACATACGACCTAGAGCTTGAAGGTCGGAAAGCGGGAGTTCAATAGTAATGCTTCCAAGTAGGAGATCCGAAAAATTGTGCCAAATTGGTACTTGGTCTTAAGTCGCAATTCCGAAGCAGATAAATTAACAAATGGGAAGCGTAGGACAATAATCAACTACGTGCAAAATAATTTAAAACGCAAATCTGTGACTGTAGTGGAACTGAGCAAGTGGACACACAGGTCTAGGAGTCGGTGGGTTATTTGACTTTGGAGAGAGAGGATATAACATATTTATACACATAGATTACTACCTACATATAGCTATACATATCGGTAGGCCACAGCGCACCCGCACCCACCAAGTTGGCAGGGCAACAGGTGCCAATTATACTGATGAGGAGGCAGAAACTCTCCTCAGGGAGGTCCAAGCCTGCCGTAATATTATTCACAGTGGTAGGAGTGTGAAGGCTGCGGCTAAGACACATGCATGGAATGAGGTGATTACAGTTGTGGCTTCATTGAGGGTTTCCAACAGAGACAGGACACCTGTAAAACACTGTTATGTTGAGATCCCAGCAAAAGTAAAGAAGATGTCAGATGAGGCCAGAGCAGCCCGTGGGACTGGTGCAGGGCCACCACCAAATATAATGTCAAATACATAGGAGAAGACCATCAGGGATTCCATGCAGCCAGCAGCAGTAGTGGGCATTCAAGGGCAGTTGGACAGTGACCCATAGACCATCACCTCCTCATATGCACACACATGAACCCCACACACTTAGATAACTGACATCCAATAGCACTGTAAGGTTTCTGATTATGACTACAGATATGTGGGGCAGCAATAACCATGTAATTATGATTATATATTTATTTATTTATAATGATAGGATTACCATAATTTAAATCACTGAAATGTCTGTCCAATACCTGTATTCAAAACCCATTCTGAATTGCAATTGCCAATGCAGTTTGTGTTAGTGTTATGTTTGCAATTTGTAACCAAAACAGTATACATATTACACCTATCCTGTTTTGTGTCTGCCACTGTGGAAGCACACCGCCGACAACTCTTGGAACGCGGGTGTGGTCGTATCGCCATGTAGTGTAACACCCTAACCCTCTAACTGTAACCCCCTAACTGTAACCCCCTAACTGTAAGCCCCTAACCCTTTAAAGCTGTGTCGCTTAACACTGCAAATGCTTTGAAGCTATCCCCAGCGTTAAATGACGGACAGCTGTAGCTCAATAATGATTTTACATGTATTGGTGTGCACCCTGCAGCGCATGTGGATACCGACTCTGAGGGACTCCATGTGCATGTCATGTACTAGCCTATCTTGACCAAGTCTCATAAGTATGTTAACACCCATTGCTGAGCATTGGTCACAGATCGGTAACTCTCACACACTGCAGAGCAGATTTAGATGAGAATGTGTCCTAATGAAATGCAGATGGCACACCGCATTACATAGATTGATATAAACCATGGGACCTTTCCTGTTATCTGACCCTGACTGCTGATAGCAGCAATCGCGGTGAGGCGCCTCTAGATGTTGCTGCATTTTAATGGAGATTAGATTGGCATGCAGATTTAGTGGGTTAGGGTGGGGGTTAAGGTAAGGGTTTAGGATCATAGTGAGGCTAGGTCTTTTGGGTTAGTGTGTAAGGTGAAGGTATTGTGTGTGTGTACAAAAGAGTAGCAGCGCCATCTAGCAGCCCCTTGCCACCACTTCTGCTGTCAGCATTCACGGTGACATAACAGGAATGATCCAAGCCAGGATTCTCAATGATCATGAGACAGGTCAATGTTCATCTGCATGAAACAATCACCACAGCCAATTCCAAATGACCATTATGACAGGGATATGTAAACACACAGCAAACAATTGTTAACAGAATCAATACTCAAATACTATTTTCTTTTAATTTCACTACCCAGGAGGTGTACCCCACCCGTGGAGAACCAGGCAGTGGTTCCACCAGAGCCACCACTATCCAAGCTGCAGGTGGTGGCTGAGGAAGCTGAGGGCCCAAGCCCATCCCAGGATGCTGAAGCAGCAGCAGCAGGGCAATCATGGGAAACACGCCCTGGGCCCTAACATGCATCACAGGCTCGTTCCCAGCCCTTCCAAATTCTCTCGGTTCAGTAAGACATCTACCACCTGCAGGGATGTTGAGCTCCTGGGTACCACCCCTGGTAGGCCCACCCCTTGACATTCATGGTATGTATGGGCCGAACCCCAATCCACATCAACAGCCATTAATTTCAGAGCAGTGGTTGGCCCAGCAGTTGGCCCTGCAGCTGTTGCAGCCCTTGGTGCCACCACTGATGACTCAGCCACTGTTTCCCGAGCTGTTGTTGCAGATAATCATGGGCCAACAGACCGGGCCAACACAATGGGCAACAGCGTCAATATATCCGGGAACATATCCCACAGCCCTGTCTCAAGTGCCAACACCTCAGCCAGAGGCTCCAGCATCCGCTGACACTGTGCCACCAATGCCAGCTCCTACACAGCAGCCACCTCAGTCAGAGGCTACTACTGTACCACCAATGTCAGCTCCTACACAGTAGCCACCTCAGACAGAGGCTACTACTGTACCACCAATGCCAGCTCCTACACAGCAGCCACCTCAGAGGCTACTACTGTACCACCAATGCCAGCTCCTACACAGCAGCCACCTCACAGAGACTACTACTGTACCACCAATGCCAGCTCTTCCACAGCAGCCACCATAGTTGGATGCACCCCTTGATCCAAAACCTCCTGCACATAATAGACAAAGGAAGCATGTGGTTCCTGAAGGTCCGGGCCCAGTGCTCAGGTAAAGGAAGTAGATGTCCACCAAGTCAGTGTTTGTCAAACCTCTCCACAGGAACCAACACACAGACCATGATTTGGGGGAAACACTGTGTGACTACACATGTGAAGCAATTGGAGGCTCCACCACATGTTGAATCTAATTTGCGTAATTTATTAAGAACCAGGGGCCTAAGTCCTCCTCATCCACACTCCACAATGACTATAATTTCGTATTGATATTCCGCTAATCCATTTCAGATTACTCCTTCATATCTGACAACACACTGTGTGTGGAATAGATCTGTATGACATGATCCATGATTATGTTCATATGTTTCATTGAGCAGATTTAGACAAGTTGTAAGTGCTATGCACATTAATGTTTTCTCCAATTACATGGAGTGATTTCTGATGATCCTTTTTCTCACCAGATTTTGTTTGCAGTGGTGAAGTGACTATGTGACCCTGGTAGATGCTATGCATCATGCTTATTCTGGATTGTGAAATTACCCATTTTAGGTATCCCCTTGTTCACAAGCACAACCTGTTGCCCTTCCGGTATCCTCCCACACCACACCCATGATATTAATGCACAGTCTTGTCCATTTCTGATTGTGCTCTGTGTATGAAATAAAACGTTGTTATATGGTTATCACTGTGTCAGTGTGTTTTCAATGGTTAGAGTTAGGGGACATCCACGTACATCGCATTTGTGTCTCATTCCTATATGTGTAAACTAATGAGCCCTAGTTTCCATGCAATCACATATTACAATTGTCGAACTACGAGATGTCGTCATGCTTTGCATGGTGCATACAACTTGGGCGATGAGCGCCAATGGTACTCATTGCCTGCGAGCCTCACGTAGCAAGGCGAGCCGTTAACTTGCAGCACTTAGGCAATGAGCGCGAAAGGCGCTGATCGCATTCGAGCCTCACATAGCGAGGCGAGCCATTGACTCTAAAACTCACAGCACTTGAAGACAATGAAACATGCAGGAATTAGCTAGTAAGGAGCACCAAAGGCGCTCCTGCGAGCCTCACAAAGCGAGGTGAGCTGATCACACATTGAAACACACGGAACAGCCTCCAAACACTTACAAAATGCGGGATCGCCTTAGGCTGCAAGCTGTTGACAAACGCGGGACGTAGAAATTTTATTTTACAAGACGAGGAATTTAGAAAAAGAACAACGAGATAGAAAAAATACAAAGTTAACGCCCATAGCACGCAAAGCAAAAACTACGAGATGCTGCACTTAGAAAATAGACAATACTCAATAGGAAAAATACGAAGTTAACTGCCGAACCGTGCAAAGCATAAAACACCAAAAATACAAAAACAAATACAACAAAAATATCACACACAGCATGGGGGAACAGCCAGGATGTCTGGGAGTGAAGTGGAATGTGAATTTAAGTCATATTTAAGCAATTTCAGCAATTGAAAATTGGCTAAGCAAGAAAAAAAATAACGTCCGAAAAAAAGGAAAACGAGGCTACATGACCCTGAACCACGCAAAACACAGCCAGCGATGTGATAGGTAGAAAAAATACTGATAGGAAGCACGCAAAATGCTTGCAAAACATAGACTAAAGCTGCCATTTTACAACACTAACTTACAAATTTACACATTGAGATTCTAAAATGGCAGCTTTCCCGCCTAAACCAATGGTTTTGTCTTGCGCACGCAGCCTATATATAGGGCACACTTGCCACAGAGGTGACACTTTCTCCTCTGGTGATGACAGTCGGAGTGGACATTTTCTGCTGCCGGAAAATCCAAAGAGATGTTAGCTCTTCAGGATACTGATTGCTGAATATTAATTACAAATAGGTAAAGTATATTCATTTATATTACTTATCATTAAAAAATAATTAATCAATTCAATAAAAAATGTATATATTATTAGATAAAAAAATGAGCAACAACTTATAATTTACACTGCCTTTAGTTTATGAATACTTTCATGCTTACCTCTTTGTAGTAATGTGTGATTTCATTGATTCATTAATTAATTTATTAATTATTAATTAGTAATCATTAACAAAAAAAATAAAAAAATGTTAAACTACCATTACTTTGTTAATATATTAATGCTTACCTCTTTCTAATATATTTATTCATTGATTAATTAATTATTAATCTATATTATTGTATTAATTACTAATTAGTAACCATCATGAACAACAAATATTCCATATTTTACAATGCTTTTAGTTTATCAATATATTAATGCTTAGCTCTTTCTAATACATTTATTCATAGATTAATTTATTATTAATGTACATTAATTTATGAATTATTGCTTAGTAATCATTACAAAAAGAAAATGTGTATTTTAAAATGCAAGAAAAAAAATATGGATTTCCGATTGCACTTATATATCTGTATTACTGATCATTAACCTACATTACTTTATTAACTATTAATTAGTAATAATGAAAAAAAAATAACCACAAACAATATGTATATTTTACAATGCACTGACATATCCGTGTTTCTGCTGGTTGCCTTTTAGGGATGATTCCAAACATTAAAAATGCTTTTCATCTCATTTGACATCTCTGCAGCTGACTAAAAACAGAGAGTGACATTTGCAGTCTTTGAACAGCATAAAGATCACCTTTACAGGTATATAATTTAATTATGTTCTTATGGAAAAAAATAGGATTAAGTCTTTTTATTTTGGATTGATGACAGTTATTGATTAATTAACATATATTAATATATTAATTAATTAATAATTAATAATCATTCCCAGAAAAAAAAAACGTTTACACTGCAATAAAAAATAATAACAATGTTTAATCTGCACTTACATATCTGCCTTACTGTACATTGCTTTTGGAACTATTAATTAATAATAATTCCCCCCCCCCCAAAAAAAAACATTTATAATGGATCACAAAATTTTAATTTTACAAAGCACTTACATATCTGAAGTGCTTATAATTGCCTGACAGTGATTGGACCTTCGAAGCACTTAAATATTTAAGGCAGTTTCTTAGATACTGACACATGCTACATTTAATATTTTATACTGCTTTTATGAATTATGAATATATTGAATGTCACGAATTAATTGAATACAAACATTCAAAATGATTTTCAAGTAATTTTACAGATTCCTCATCTCTGCACCTGACTGAAGACAGAGACTCAGCTCTGATCAATTTCACAGGTATATGATTTCTAAAATATGATATGTGCTTATATAGAGCCCTATTCAATTACCCAAATTGCAAATGAATGAGGCCCTTAGTATTTAATGATTCATTATTAATTTAAAAAAAACATTACTTATCCATACTTATGTGCTTACCTAATTAACTTTTAAAGAATGCTAAATACACCTCATAAGTTGATTGATCTCTTAATTAATAAAATAACAACATTTCACATTATTTTCAGCCTGATCCATATTTTGCTCATAGCGCTTTGTGTTTGCCCTTCTTTAGGAAAAGATAATTACCGCTTCAGGTTTACCATTGATGACAGTTATTGATCAATTTAACGTATATACATATATTAATGATTTAATAATTAATTATTACAAAAAAAAAACTTCTTCATCAATATATATACGAGCAGCATTTTCCTTTTTAACATATGCAAATAAAAAAAAAACATATTGGACTCATTGATTTCATGTACAAATTACAAATGCTTTACAAATCATTTTATTCTTTCATTAATGCAATTTAGGTTTTGCATTGAGAGCAGGTAAAAACAATATGTACACTACAAAAAACACTATATATGACAACTGTATTTACAATTACAATTACAATGGAGGACAATGGAGAAGCCAGGATTGAACGCAAAAGAAGAGCGTCAAGGGAAAGGAAGCAAAGGTGGAGAGATGCAAAGTTCCCCTAGACTTCCGAACGCTTAAGAGAAGAAGACCGACAGAGACTTGTAAATAAAAGAAAAATGAGTAAGAATACACAAAGTTAGTGAGAAAAGAAAAAGTAAACAAAACAAATGTCTGTGCAACATTGCATGATGACCAAATATTGCCTCATGACACCAATGTTCATACACATGACACCAATGTAGATATTGAAAGTTGTAGTGATATCTATGTTGAGGAAGCTCAGGATACTGCTTTCATTACAGCACTAACAGTAGACACTCCTTATTGTGGATTAATCAATGTGGTTTGTCACTTTTGTGGGGCCTATCATTTTCTCAAGGAAAGACCAACTGACGGAAACTTCATTAGTTGCTGTCAGAAAGGAAAGATAAGACTTCCACAAAGACACACATTTCCAGATTACTTACAAAGTATAATGAGCGATCCAACTTTTCCAAATTATACCAATTAAAAAAAAAAAATCAGGTCTTATAAAAGTGCAATTTCATTTGCTCCTATGGGTGCTACATTAGAAGAAAATGTCCCAGGACACGGTCCATATTGTTTTAGAGTTCAAGGACAAATTGACCACTGAACTTCACATTACTCCCACAAGAAGGACAGCAAAGGAAATTTCCACAGTTACATGTCTTAGATACAATGGAAGCTGTTGAACAGCTGGGTAAAATTATGGCCAAAAACCCATATAGACAAGCATACAAAAAATTATCACAGGTTGAAAAAGATCAACAGGCACATGCTCAAATAAATCAATTGACAATGTCAAGAGTAATATTAGAATATATCCACGCAATGAAGAACAACCTTTTATAAACATAAATATATTAAGTTGCAATTTGAATGCAAAGACATATCCCATTTTCTTTCCAAATGGTGAGCCAGGATGGGAACCAAAATTACAAATGCAAAGTTATCCCAATAGTAAAGTTCATGTTAGAAGCAATATTTCTATGCTGGAATATAAAGTGGTACAAACTGCTATTCGGAATCATTTTAATCCTATTTTATGTGGGGGCAAACTCACACAACAATTGATTATTGATTCCTATCTACAAGTCAAAGCAAATAATCTAAATTTGATGACATTTCAACAAAAAAAGCTTTGCATAGAACAATAATGTGGATTGATGGATTATGTCACTGAATTGGCTACCAACAGAGACATTCAAGCTGGAAGGGCAGTCATTTTGCCAACCACTTTACAAGGATTTCCTCGCAATATGCGAGAAAGATATAATGATGCCATGGCTCTTGTCACAAAATTTGGAAAAACAGATTTTCTGACCAATCAGATTTAGTGGCAAGAGTATTCAAAATAAAACTCAATTCATTAATACATGATATAACTAAAGCACAGTTATTTGGAAAATGTGTGGCTTTTGTTTATACCATTGAATTTCAAAAAAGAGGCCTGCCACATTCACACATACTTTTAATCCTGTAGGAAAACTATAAATTGAATACTGCAGAGAGAGAGTAGATTCAGTAATTACTGCTGAATTGCCATATCCAGAAAAATATACAAAACTTTATGAGATTGTAACACAAAGAATGATTCATGGACCATGTGGAGATATAAATCCAAATTCACCATGTATGGAAAAAAAAATGTACAAAAAAGTTCCCAAAACAATTTAAAATGCAAACTTATGCTAATTGTGATGGTACCCTTTGTATAAAAGAAGAGAAGGGCAAACAGCTATTATCCGTGGCCAAAAGGTCGATAATAGATATGTAGTTCCATACAATCCACATGTGCTGATGAAGTACAATACACACATAAATGTGGAAGCTTGCACTTCTATTAAATCCATCAAATATGTGTATAAACATATATACAAAGGATATGATGCCACAACTGTTGTTGTTCAAGGTGCACAAAAAACATAAAGGAAAATCCAATTTTACATGACAAACTTTCTAATTATTTAGATGCTCGCTATGTCAGTGCTCCAGAAGCAATGTGGCGTATTCTGAAATTTGAGATGCATGATCGGTCACATGCTGTGTATCTATTAGCTGTACATTTGCCACAAAGTCAGTTTGTTTGCTTTACTGCCTTAGCCAGAGTGAACATTGAGAAACAACACTTACTGCTTGCCAGGACACTGAGGCCAGACAATGAAATGGCGACAACGAAACAGATATACTCATAAAATGATCCCACAAATTTATACCATCAGCCCAAGAGACATTGAACTTTTCAGTTTAAGATTACTTCTTTTACATGTTCTCGATGCACAAAGTTATGAACATTTAAGCTCTGTGAATGACATAGTTTATAATATTTTCCTATTAGCTTCAAGACATAAAAACGTCATAGCAGATTATACAGAATGGGAGAAGTGTCTGGAAGAAGCAGCACTATGCCTACTGCCAAAGCAAATTAGAGAACAATTTGCATTCATTTGCAATGTACCTGATGCATTTGCTTTGTGGGAAACATTTAAATTAAATATGTGTAAAGACTTCTTAAAACGTTACAATGAGGCCATTGCACTCTTAAAAGCATTAATGGAAATTCAAGAAATATTTCTTGCTCATGGATTAAATTGTGCAAGTTTTAATTTACCTGATTGAGGACTTATAGATGACAACAACGTTGATGACTATGACACTGAGCTTCAAAAACAAAACACACAAGAAAAACTTGCCACTTTAAATATATTACAATTGCAAGGATTTAATGATGAGTTACATTCAAGCACAGGGTAAAATAGCAATGCCATTTGCGACAATTGGAATTGCCACACTTTTGTTAGAAGGTGTCAGAACTGTGCATAGTGGATTTAAAATGCCAGTTCCCATTTTAGAAACATCACTGTCAAATAATCGACTGAATTCTTTACAAGCAAAATAATAAAAAAAAATTGCCACATGGAAATAGGACTGACATCATTGAAACATGTATCAAGACAAGTAAATTGTGGAAAATATTTACACACCTGAAATTAGAATTAAATATGAGATCTGAAGGCCAAAATTAAGGATTGGCTTATTCAAATTGGAGAAGGAAAAAATCTACAAATAAATGATTTTCCTAATGATACCAATGAAATTCCATCACAAATGGTTTGCAAGGAATCACTCATATCGGCAATCTTTCTCAATACGATCAATAACAATGGTTACTCAGACATTGCAAGCAAAGTGATATTAACATTCAAAATTATAGATGTCTTGAATCTAAATAACAACATTTTTAAATTCATCAACGCACCCCAAAAAAATTATTACAGTACAGATTCAGTTCTGGCTGATGATAAAGAATCTAACGTTAGCATAGAATTTATCAATTCTTTAACACCATCTGTAATGCCACCACATGTTTTGCAGTTGAAAAAATTGACAATTGTCATGCTACTGAGAAATATGAATCCCAAAAAGGTCTTTGTAATGGGACCAGATTAATTGTGCAAGATTTAAAAGATCATTTTATACAGTACATGCAGAAATTATGACTGGTACCCATAAAGTTTTTATACCAAGAATTGATTTGGCTCCAAATGAGAGTGGTTTGTCTTGTGTCCTTCAAAGGAGACAATTTCCAGTTATCATGGCATTTGCCATGACCATAAATAAATCCCAAGGACAAACTTTTAAGTCTGTGAGTATTTTTTTCCAGGAACCTGTTTTTGCACATGGACATTGCTTTTTCAAGGTGCACAAATCCAGATGATATTAAAGTTTCAATTCAAGACAACCCAAGTCAGCATTTTTAGCAAAAACATTGTGTACTATGAGGTTTTGTAAACATAGATAAGAGTGGTTTTATTTTGAGGACAAAATTTGATGTCACTCTTTGTCGAGGACCACTATTTCACATAGGAAACTCTAAGTGCAATTTTAGAAAACTACAACAATAACACAAAAAAACCAGAAAAAAACAAAAAAACAACAAGAATAAATAGTGGTTATATCCCATAGACAAAATTAAAAGTCTGCTGGTCTCTTTTTAAGGGAACCTCTTGGACATGCAAAAACAAAAAGTATTGAAATGTCTTGGAAGTGGCCTTTTGCCAGGATTGGCCCCATAAAACAGTTACGTTGCATTTTATTACTTTTACTGTTTACATTTTAATACATTAACTTCATGTTTATAATGTTAAAATTGTTTTTCCAAAGGTCTGAACAGTTGTTTCATTGTATGTAATTAAGGGTTTATGTTAGTAGGAGGATGATCATTTGCTCTAAAAATGTAATCTATAATTAAATACAGAGTATTGATCCAGGGAGTAATCCAATCGCCAGTTAATGGGGTCAGGAAATAAAAAAAAAATCGCCTCCATTGATACATACAATTTTTTAAGTTTTAATGTTTTTTTTTACTGTTTGCCTTCCTTTGGATTTAATACTTATGTTCTTTAACAGTACTTTCAATAAAAGTTGCATGTTACAAAGCATTGTGTAATGGTTTAAGATACTCATTGATATAAATTTGACCTAATGTTATGTTACTCATCCATACCTCACATTTAAAAATGTTAGTATTGTTAAAAAATGGCTCACTAATCTTTCAAATATAAGTTGCATGTTCCAAAGCATTTATGTAATGGTTTACAACCATTTATTCATAAAAACGTCATCCATTGTTACATTATTCCTGTATACATAATGATTAAAAAGGATAATATGGCTAAAAAATGATCATTTACCAGTTGTTAAAATACCAGTTGAATATTTTTTCTACATAACAAAAAGGTTAAGAGGGTCAGAGACTCACATTGTGTGTCACACAGCATTCCAAGCTTTATTGATCGTCATTTTTTGACAGGCAAGTCGCTAGTAATATATATCATATATAATCAACATAGGGTTAATACACATGCAAATGTCCAATTAGTGATATTGTGGAGTATCAATATTTCCCTGAGGGCGTGATGGTAATATGGCAGGTGATACTGGAGTGGGTTGCCAGTTCCTTCTCTAGTGGACTGTGATTTGTCTGGCCTATCTGCTATGACATGCCCACCTACAGTAGCTCTTAATGGTATAGCTCACAGCTTCATTCAGTTACACAGGCCCCTTCACCACCATCACTTAGCAATCCACAAGGGGACCAGGGGAACATACACCACACTAATGTAAATTTGATTAATAGAAGACATAATTGGAGGTGCCAGCAGCACTGGCGGGGGACTTTCCAGAATGGACGTAGCAGAGATTACCCCTAATGGAGGTGAGATCGTAAGTCACTCCCAGCTCGATATCAAGCGCATAGTAATTTGCTGCTGGCGCATCCTGGAATGGGGACGGACTAGCCACAATCAGCATGAACTACGAATTGTGAAATAAAGCCATGCGAGCCACGCCTCTCAGCCAATCGCCTACGAGCTAGACAATTTGATTGACACTAGGAGCTTATAAATCTGATTGAAACTTGTCCATGCTTTGACTGTGTTGTAAGATTCACTGGAGTTAGCACGCAGTTCCCAGAGCAGGTGGGAGTTGCTGTATTTTGTATTTTGGTGAGAGTAGGAGGTTCAGTGAGGTAGATTATGTTTTTGCTTGGTTATATTCTATTCCATAAGTATTTACACATAAGACTTACACATATTTACAGACTACACATATTTGCAATAAACATAGAATAAAAATACATATAGAGACATATATATATATTTAGGACACACATCCTACACACACCCCACCCTATCTCCCCCCATCCCATCCCCCACACTCCATCCCCCAATACTTATTATTACACATAGTACATACACTTTTTTTTTTCACATACACGCACACACTCACATATTCTAGTAATACTTTTTTTCTTTATCCTTCTTTTGATTTGTAGGCGCACTATTATTGGATACTTTATATTATATTACTAGCGTATTTAAACTTAAGAGTTACACATATTTTCACATTAAACATATTTGCAAGACACATAGGTTGAATAAGACACATAGAGACATACATAGAGTTAGGACACACACTCCCCTCCCCACCCCATCCCCCCAATCCCATCCCCCACATGGCATCCCCCAACACTAAATAATCACACATAGAACATACACTTTTATTTTTTCCACACCTATATCCCAGTGAAACTTTTTTTGATTTATCCTTATTCTATTTTATTTTGGAGATGGATGGAGGAGGTAGAAGGAGAGAGGAGGGAGTAGTTGGAGAGAAGGAGAGGATAGTGGAGGAGGAGTGGCAGGAGGACATATAGAGTGGAGAGGAGGAGTTTATGAGTGAGGAGGGCGGAGAGGAGGGAGAGGAGGACGAGGGAGAGAAGGAGGGAGACAAGGAGAGCGAAGTGGAGGAGGGAGAGGATTAGGAGGATAGTGTAGTGGTACGTGGTGGACAGGGGCCATGAGCATCAGGCACACATAGAGGAGGGATAGAGGGGAAGGCGCCATACCCCTGAGGGGTGCAGGTTGGGGAAGGGACGTGAATCAGGGACAGGTCAGGGAGGCCAGGGTTTGCCGAACACAGTTGAGAGGGGAAGGGGCTAGGGGAAGGCCAGGGCACGCAATAATACACCGAAAGAGACACTGGTCCTCCTGGCTGCGATCTGTGCCCAAACCCATCATCCGCACAGGGAAGAGGGAGGTGAAGCCTAAGGCTGAGGCTTGGGAGGATGTAGCGGCTGTGGTGAAAAAGGCTTGCAAACTGCCTAGGAGCGTGGGGTCTGTAAAATACTGTTTTGTGGATATCAGGGCCAAGGTGAGGAGGAAGATGTCCAAAGAAGAAGAAGGACTCAGAGAGACCTATCAGGGGTGGCAGAGGGTCACAAGGGACCTCCTAAGATCTCAGCCCTCTTCCTCCTCCTTTTTTTAATTGACCAGTTTTCCCTTTTTTTTGTATTTTGTCACCACACTGTATGTGTGAAACTGGATTGGATTACGCAGTCCAGAGGTTGAATTATCTGTTTCATTGAGCAGATCCAGACAAGTTGTAAGTGCTATGCACACTAATGGTCTCTTCAATTAAATGGAGTAATTTGTGATGATTCTTTTTTTCATCAGATTCCGGTTGCAGCGGTGCCCTGACAGCATGTGACCCTGGTAGGTTCTATGCATCATGCTTATTCTAGACTATTATATTGGCCCCTGTAGTTATCCCCTTTCTTCAATTCTAGCCTCTTGCTCTCTTGGGACCGCCCACACCACACCCATGATATTGTTGCAAAGTCTTGACCACTGCTAATTGTGGTCTGTGTAAATAATAAAGCTTTGTTATACAGTTGTAACCCTGTCAGTGTGTTTTCAATGGTTGGGGTTATGGGACATCCACATGCATCACATTAGTGTCACATGCCTGTAGATGTAAACTAATGAGCCTTAGTTAACATGCTATAGATCCATACATATTAAGAGGGTTACTAGTCATAATAGCATTAGATATCAGATAATAGTAAATCTGCAATCTAATCATAACAAAGGGTTATTACGGTGGAGTGGGAACATTCCCCTGAGGGCCTAATGGGATTAGGACAGGTGACACTGGAGAGGGTTGCCAGTTCCTTCTGTTGTGGATTGTGATTTGTCCAACCTCTCTGCTTTAACCCACCAACCTACTCTGGACCTTAATGGTATAGCTCACAGCTTCATTGAGGCGGACCAGGTGAACATACACCACACTAATCTACTCTAACCCATTAGGATGGGCCGCAGAAACACATGGAGGCTTTGCAGATGCACGTGGATCAAAAGCCAACTCACCTCCATCAGGGATAATCTCTATGCCCATCCTGGCAAATCCCACGCCACTTCCATTCTGTTCGGCTATTAATCAATTGACATTAGTGAGGATTTCTAAGTGGTGTTGGTAAAGGGGCTTGTGTACCTGAATGAAGCTGTGAGCTTTACCATTAAGGGCCAGTGTAGGTGGGCGGGTGAAAGCAGAAAGATCAGACAAATTGTGGTCCACTGGAGAAGGCACTGACAGCCCACCCCAGTATAACCAGCATGCATACCTTGTAGAAAAGCAGTGTCAGATGCCTAGCTGCATGTGCTGCAGTCCATAGGGTCACAGAGAGTCAGACATGATTGAAAGACTAAACAAGAGATATTCAAATGTTCCCGTTACATGAGATATGAAAGGTAGATGTGATGAGAGAGATATATATGCAATTACATAGAGATTTCAGCGTCCACTTTAGAGCCTCTGTGAGTGAGAAAGGGTTAATACGGCAGCCATTTGGATGTAAATGTGTTGCAATTTAATCAGGTAGTGTATCTGTAATGGCTTCCAGCATCTTGCAGTATGATTTCTCATATTGGCATATGCCTGACAATTCCAAAATCTGCTAATGAGTGTTTGTGAGGGTGCTTGTGGACTTGAGCTGTGAGCTATACCATGTAGGGCTAGTGTAGGTGGGCAGGTGATAACAGAGAGGTCGGACAAATCATAATCTAGTATCTTTGGCATGCAAACCTGCTGGAAGAGCACAGGCAGAGACCTAGCTGAATGTATTGCAGTCCATAGGGTCACATAGAGTCGGACACAACTGCAGGACGGAACAACAGATATTAAAATGTTCCCCGGTTACTTGATCTATGTGATTTGTCACTAAAATATGGCCACTCTTTGTTGTCCAATGTAGATGTGATGAGTTAGATGAGTGTGAAGGGGTTAATATGGCAGACATTTTAATTTCTTTGTGTTGAAATTGAATGGTGTAGTGTGTCTTTAATAGCTTTCTGAATGTTGCAGCAATCCTTTTCAGATTTTCATATGCATGACCATTACAACCTATGTGGAAATAAAATATTTAATTTTGCAATATTTCATATGTGGGACTTGTGCATGTCATTCTAATGTCTTCCATTGCGTTCTCCATGATTTAAAGTGTATTGGTGTCTCTATATTGTCAAAACTGGTGTGTAAATCCTTTCCCGTGAGATTTGGGCATCCATTTTGCGTTTGCAAGCTTTATTGCAGCAATGCTGTTGAACGATTTTGTCAATTGAATAACTATTTTTAATTTGCGCTATCCGAGGTCTTGCATCCTGGATAGATCAAAGGCTTCAGAGTGGTGTAAGCTCCGAATTGTACGACCGTCATTTTCGCACGGCCAAAAATCGGAACCTGATCCAAGCTCGCAAAAAGACGCCAATTGAATAGCAAATTTGCCACTTTTGACCTCGGATCTCAAAATCGTAGCAAATGAATAAGGCTGTATATCAGTAGTATGTTCTGTTTGATTAACTCAGTTTGTTTAGCTAAGTATTGATTCAGTTTATTTCGATACATATTGCACTATGTGCATTAGTTATATTTAGTCATAATACAATGATCACTCTTTATTAAAATAAAGAGAATATAACAATCTATTGTGCTCTATATCGCACAATGTGCATTGCTATTTCACTCAGTGCAGTTTACTGTGCTCAGTACAGTACACAATTGAGATTTAGCCAATTGAATAGGGCTCTAAATAAGCACATAGCAATTTTTTTTAAAGAAGTTTTTAGTTAGTGAAAACCTTGCTTTTGGATAGATGCTTACTAACTAAAAACTTCTTTAAAAAAAATATTTTATGTGCTTTTTTAGAGCCTTATTCAATTGGACAAATTGCAATTGAATGAGGGCCTTAGTATACTCAGATTGGCTATATATTATGCATATAAGTACCCTGAGTTTCTTTCACTCAGTACAGCACTATGTGCCCAGTTAAACTTTGTTTCAATCCCTGGGTTTATTTTACTCATTTACACAGTATTCTCAGATTGGCTATATGTGGTTTGAGGGTAGCTGAAAGAGGCAAATTTAATAGCAGTAACCTTTGCGGACTCCTTTACGGGCTACGATTTCTAAAATCGTAGCAATTTAATAGGGCTTTTAGTTTGCAACAATGTCATAATGGCACACAATAGTGCATGACAAAGAAAAACTAAACAATCTACAATGCATGGTATCAATAATAACAAGCCCTAAATATTGTTAGTCTCTTTACAAAAAGATTTCCAATTTTATACTAGACAGTGTTACATTTTTTTTATTGACCTACAAGTGTGTAATAAGTGAACATTTTATATATATTCCATCATAAAAAGAAAATGCAAATAAAAAAATCAACTTAGGTTAATTAATAAACTGAATGAAAAAATAACATAAATGAATATGCATTGAGAACAGAATTAAAGGAGGGACAGATTTCAGTTTCATCTTCTCTACATTATTATTTTAAAAGTTATAGTGCTGATAAATTTCGTGCTCAGCACTTAAAGAAGAAACACTACTCTTTAAAATACTTCAAAAATAATAGATCAATGTACTATTCTTTTTGCATTACCTCCAGTGCATATTAGCAGGGCATTTAAATGGCTATATCCAACTCTCTATAATTGAAAAGTAATCAAAAGACCACTATTCCATCTCTTGAAAAAAACTGCAATGCTTCTTTCAATGATTAACTTAGTGTAGGCATTATATAAAAAGTTGAAAGAGCTGTATGGGCTTATAAAACTGCAAGAGATTGAAAATTTAATAAGAAATCTGAAATCTGCTAAAAGACTAGATGGGTATTCCTGTCATTCTTCTTCTTATTATTATTATTATTATTATTATTATTATTAAAAATAATAATAATAATATTATAATGTATTCATAAAGTACCAACATATATTAGTTGCACTGAGTACATGTGATACAAGGAATACATAAGGCAAACATGACAACATTTTCAAATTAGTTCTTAAAGATCCTCATTAAATTCAAAGCCAGCATCTCACGATATACAGGCCAAATGTCTGATGTGGACTTGAACTCTGCTACGATTCTGGTGCTATTCAATTGAACAAGCCCACAAGTTACGCAGTTTTATCCAGAACACCTCTCCTTGGGCCCATCTGTACATTGTCTATGATACAGAATTGAGTTATTGTGACATAGTTTAAGGTGCCTAGCCACTGGGGAGTCTAACTCGTGTTTAACAGAGTGTACGTGTTCAAGTATTCATCTTGATATGGATAAAATCCTCCTGCAGAAAGAATGCAGGTGGATTTTCACATTAAACCCAATATCCTGAAGGCTTAAATGAAGGTTTTAGTTATAGTGCCTTCCTGTGATTATAGCTGGTTCATTCATAGATTTTCATGGCTATAGGATATATTTTACCTTTATCTATACATATGTGATAGGTTGTTTTATACAATGTATTCCCTTTCCATAGTACCTTTAGCTCTGGTTTAATAATGTTAGTAACACATTTCTATATTTTTGCAACACACTTCTATATTTATTGCACATAAACTTCTTGCTTGTTATGGCATTGTCTTACACTACTGTAATTATTGCACTCATTAATTTTTATTCCGTTTATTACGAGATATCACTATACGTGTAAATAATACTGATAGATGTTAATAGATGGAATGTATAGTTTATTTTTCTCACCAACTTTCACTAAACAGTATCTTATCATTATCACCAATTATTTTCTATATATCCATTATTTTTACTTTTATGATTATCACTCTTAACACGCTGTATAAGTACCGTATTGGTCTGAATATAAGCCACACCTTTTTTCCAATTTTTGAGCTTGCGAGTTATGGGTGCGGCTTATATTCGCGACCGTCAATAAATCATTGCCGATTTGCGAACTTTGCTTGTAACGCGTGCGACTTCTATTTGTGAATGCAAAATTACTGCCGATTTGCCCGATTGCCAGTTAAGGGTGCCGATTTTCGTGCTTTAGACTGTGGTATTGAATAGCGATTTACGGTTTTAGTGATTCTAACATCCTGTAAAGCCTGTAACCTGCAAAAAAAAAGCCTGTTTCTTGCAATGGCTGATCACTTTGAGAGTCTTTTTCTTTCCAATTTTACGGGTGCGGCTTATATTTGAGTACTATCTTTTTTCTATTTTTTCCCCTTGAACTTTACAGGTGCGGCTTATATGCGGGTGCGGCTTATATTCGGACCAATACGGTATACTTTAATAAGTCTCCACACTTGGATGTTATTTAGTAATTGATATTCAGTCCAGTCATTGCCTTTGTGGATTCTTTCAATTTTTATTGTCATCATATTACCCACTTGTGGGCTGTTAAATATTCATTACATGCAGCCATTATCACCCCTTCTGAGTAGTGGGTGTTGGATAACTACTTTTACTACTCCTTAGAGTATAACATGCAGCCATTATCACCCCTTCTGAGTAGCGGGTGTTAGATAACTACTTTTACTACACCAGCTTGTAGAAAACGGTACTGCAGGTATCTGACTTTGCGTCTATTGTTGCTGACATCATAATGAAACAACAGTTGAGGCTTTAAAAGTCTGCAATTTACTGTGTGTAAATATAGTTATACCAACTCTGTATGTTGACGGTTTGTTACATTCTGTGTACCTTAGACTATTTCTGGCCTAGGTTTCCATTTTTTTATGCAAAAGCTCTATTGTTAAAGTGTCAAATAATGTTTTCCAATTTTATTATACTACTATGTTACATTGGTGTTAAGCACCTGGAAATACACACATTTGTTTTGAGGTTTTCATATACAAATGTGGGGCATAAATACATTGATATTGTGGGATATATAATACCCTACATTTATCTATGTTATTGATGTTTTGAATTGTCAGTACCTATGATGTGTATGGGAATGTGTGCTTACTTACCCATACAGTAACTGATAGGGTGGCATGTTCTAGTGTATTGCCTGTATGGCATGTTCTAGTCTCATTGTTTATCAATAGTGCATCATGAGAGATACATAATATCAGGGAATTCAACTCTACTGGGGACTGTTTGATATTCTTAGGTGGCTTAGGTACTATTACTCCCTTATGCCCATGTGAACATCAGAGCAATAGAGTGAAACATGATATATATACTATTTTATCCAGTGTTAGTAAGATATGCTTGCCTGTGATTTCTTCTGTGTACTTACCCAGTAGCCAACTGAATGGAAATTGGCCGGACTGGAACAAATCATAGGTGGATAATTGATGCAGGATATGGGCATCTTGAGCACTTCCAGGGAAGACTGCAAAACCCATTTTGTATGCCCATGTTCTCATCACAAACAATCTGTACATTGATTGAATGATAATGTTTGCAATTTCTGACAGCACTTCTTGCTCTCTATGAGCTATCAATGCAACATGTGTGCAATCAATAGCACCTAGCACATTATGGACACTTCCTAATCAGTGAAAATCATATTTCACCTTCAAGATCTCTTCCGCAGTGTTAGGGTTACTGATTTATCTGGTAGCTTGCCGAATAGCATGGAGGAATATACTCAGAGAATTTGAGAGGCTTGGCTGACACATTCCTCTGGCTATGTTCAGGGTGTTCTGGAAACTAACAGAGGCAAGGAGGTGTATTGCTGCTAACATCCGTTTGATTCCTGGTATGCTCTATTGGTCCATGCGCAAGGCTCAAGGTCCTCACTCAGGACCGCACAGAGCTCTCCAAGACTGGCACCGGTAAGCCTAAAATGCTCATACACGTCCCCATCAGTTAATCCCTCTAATGTGAGTCTCTCCCTGTATACATTGGGTGCCCAGACTTTCCTTACAGGCTCCTGGACCTACTCACCCCCTATGCCTATTGCTTTGCCGGAGCCAGCACTTAATGGGCACCCAGTTCTTGTTGTGCCCCCCCAAAAGCTTATCACTCACTAGAGCTACTAGAGCTCTTTCACCTCCCTGATCCTCCACCATGATACTATGCATGACCTGTTATAATTCACCTGCCTGGCTTGGTTCTGGCCCAGCATGGATCACATTACCACTCACATCCTCATTCACTCCCAGACACACCTCTCTGCCACTCCTCATCCACTGCTCAATCACACACACCTTGCATACGGATCTCCATCATGCCACATGCTGTACAGACAATAGTAACTCAGATGTGACCATGCATCCATATTCTCATGCATCTCTCTGTCATGTTGGGAAACCATACTGTTTCAGACGTGCTAATGACATGTTGGGGATGGGGTTATATAGCTTGTTGATTACAGCACCTTTGGATTTGAGACTTACCTGGCATACCCGCTGATGATTGCTCTGCTCCATATACAGATCACACTTACTGTTTGATGCAAGGTAAACAAATAATGTTACTGACAACTGCATCAGATTAATTATTGATTCAGGATGTCTCTGATTGCATTGCTATAGTTAATGTTTTGATGTTTGTTTTAATGTTGTGGCAGGCCTCAACATGGCCTTTCCTGTACACATGTATTTATTGAGAAGTGAGTTTTATTTGGATTGATATATTACATTACTCATTTGTGCCTCAGTGTTTGCTAAGTGATGATATCCCCGATAGTTAAATTATTGTACATGGTTTTATATGTGTGCTATCTCTTTAAATGCTTTTTTTTGGCAATGTGAATAGCAGTGTTTCACAAGCTAATCCTCAGGGCTAGCTCGAAAGGTCAGGTATTCTGTTTGACAGTGTGTAAACACAGGTGAGCTGATTTGGTCACCTAGGTTTTTTCATAGTTAAGGATTTTATCTGGCCTATCTGGGGAGTCTGGTAGAAAGGCTTGTGAACCTCTGGTATATGATGTTTATATGATGAATGTCACTTGAGGACAGGGGCACATATTTTATGTTGACACTAATGTGGGAATGGGAATGTTGAGCATGACAATCCGATTAACTTCCCTGTTTTTGTATTGTTTAAAAGGGGTTTACTGTCTTTTTAAGGGCTACTAGGGCTCTCTTACATCTTTGTAAGAACCCTTTGTGGGTCCTATTTATATTTCTGGTTCCACATGAGTGCCTCTGTGAGTGACAGAGGGTTAATATGTCAGGCAGAATCATATTTTTGTGTTGCTATTTAATCAGTCTTTAATTGCTTTATGCATGTTGCAGCATGGCTTTTCATATTGGCATATGCATGACCATTCCAACATACAATGAAATAAAACATGTGTTAAATGCCTAATTTGTATTTGTGGATTGTTGTCCAATGAATTGTAAAACCTATCATTGCTTTTACTATATTTTGCAGTCCACTGGTGTGTTTATATTGTCTTTTACAGTGTTAAAAACTTGACAGATCAAAGGCTTAGATGGGACAGAGTCAGATTTTCACAGCCCGTAGGCTTTTTCCGCCTGTATGCCACAGATAGTTTGGGGGTAGCTGAAAGAGGCCAGTTTAATAGCAGTAACTCTTGCAGGCTCCTTTATGGACCACGGTTTCTAAAATTGGAGCAATTTAATGGGGCTCTAGGTCTCTTTCTAATAGTGAAATTCAGGCCCTGAGCAAAGAACCTAGCTGTATAGTTTTTGATAATGATCCTTTTGACGTCATGATAAAAAATTAACAGTTTGCAAAAATTCATGTGAATTTAACAGAAACAGATGAATTTGTTGTAATTATGGCATGCTTAGCTCAATTTTTAAGATCAATTCTGTCTGCTAATACGTTTGTAGAGCCAAGATCTAAACATCATATGGTGAAATACATGTTTAAATGAATTGATATAGTGGAGGTGGATCATCATTCTGCTTTTGACACCTGTACTCAGAGGAGAAGAGAATGTATTCCAAAATATAGTTATAGATTGTTTGTGTTTCATAAACTTACAATCACAAATCCCTTGTGGTGCATAAGCTTATCAGAATGCTGAAATTTATAAAGAGGCTGAAATGATCACTGCCTGAAATTCTTTATATTGTTTGATTAACAGTATCTGCAAACAAACAGTTTTTAAAAAAAATTACACTATCGAAAAAAAGCAGAATTTCTTGTAAGAGGGAGAAAAAGAAACAAAGGCAGAATTATTTTAGTTAAAAACACCTCATCCCAAACAATGATATTTCCCAATGCAAATAGTATACAGTGCACAATAGTATTACAGCCTTAAGTTCAATGTTTTGTTAATCTAAATTTTATGCAATGGATCAGAACACAATAGTCTAAGTTGGTGAAATGAAATGAGAAACATATATACATAAAACTATTTTTTAGAAATAGAAAATTGGCATGTGCATATGTATTCACCCCCTTTGTTATGAAACCCATAAAAAGCTCTGGTGCAATCAATTACCTTCAGAAGTCACTTAATTAGTGAAATGATGTCAACCTGTGTGCAATCTAAGTGTCACATGATCTGTCATTACATATACACCTTTTTGGAAAGGCCCCAGAGACTGCAATACCTAAGCAAGAGGCACCACTAACCAAACACTACCAGGAAGACCAAGGAACTCTCCAAACAACTAAGGGACAATGTTGTTGAGAAGTACAAGTCAGGGTTAGGTTATAAACAAATATCTAAATCTTTGATGATCCCCAGGAGCACCATCAAATCGATCATAACCAAATGGAAAGAACATGGCACAACAGCAAACCTGCCAAGAGACGGTCGTCCACCAAAACGCATGTACTGGGAAAGGAGGGCATTAATCAGAGAGGCAGCACAGAGACCTAAGGTAACAGTGGAGGAGGTGCAGAGTTCCACGGCAGAGACTGGAGTATCTGTACATAGAACAACAATAAGTCATATGCTCCATAGACTTGGCCTTCATGACAGAGTGACCAGAAGAAAGCCATTACTTTCTGAAAAAAACTAAATGGCACATTTTGAGCTTGCGAAAAGGCATGTGGGAGACTCCCTAAATGTATGGAGGAAGGTGCTCTGGTCTGATGAGACTATAATTGAACTTTTCAGCCATCAAACAAACACTATATCTGGCACAAACTACTAAAGAAACACTTGAGTGGTTTAAGGGGAAACATTTAAATGTGTTGGAATGGCCTAGTCAAAGCCCAGACCTCAATCCAATAGAAAATCTGTGGTCAGACTTAAAGATTGCTGTTCACAAGCGCAAACCATCCAACTTGAAGGAGCTGGAGCTGTTTTGCAAGGAGGAATGGACAAAAATCCCGGTGGTAAGATGTGGCAAGCTCATAGAGACTTAGCTGTGATTGCCACAAAAGGTGGCTCTCCAAAGTGTTGCCTTTAGGGGGTGAATAGTTATGCACATTGACTTTTTCTGTTATTTTGTCCTATTTGTTGTTTGCTTCACAATAAAAAAACAAAAAACATCTTCAAAGTTGTGGGCATGCTCTGTAAATTAAATTATGCAAATCCTCAAATAATCCATTTTAATTCCAGGTTGTGATGCAACAAAGCACGAAAAATGCCAAGGGGGGGGGGGGGGGGGGGGGGGATACTATTGCTTTGTATGTGGATAATTGGAGCATTTTGTAAAAATTGGAAAACTGTTACACAATTCCACTCCAGTTTAAAGATAATGGCCCAATAATACTAGGTGGACACAAAAGATTGAGAACAAGGAGAATCACAGCAGACAAGATCCAAATGTATCAGATAAAATAAATAGAAACATTTGATTTATGCCTAGAATTATTTTATCATGTACTGAAATCCCCTTCCCCTGGATTCAAAACTGCTTGAGCGACTGGTTTGCAAATCACCTTACCCAATTTATTTTCTCCAGCTCCCCCCTTGACACCTTCCAGTCTAGCTTCCAAGCCCAACATTACACAAAGACAGCTCTCACAAAAGTCACTAATGACTTGCTCACCACCAAGTTAAAGGATCATTTCTGTATTTCTGATTCTCCTGGATCCCTCTGCTGCATTTGACACAGTTAACCAACAAAATCTTATTGTTTTCAGAAAAATATTCTCCAAAATGAATCCCTAGCTGAATCCCCAGCTTACACAAGACACAATTACATTTTTAATCCACTCTATCATAATACCTCACCTTGACTTCTACAACTCTTTCCTTGCTCCCCATTATCTGTCTTTCTCCTCTCCAATCCATAATTAAGGCATCCATTCGACTCATCTAGCAAACTCAACTGTTAGTGTCTGCGGCATCTCTCTGTCAGTCACTTCACTGGTTTCCCATAGCCTCCAGAACAAACATTTTAAATTATGACCCTAACCTATCAAGCCCTCAGCAATAGTGCACCCTCTTATGTCTCTACTTTTTTCTCAAAATACTTTTTTCCAAACACCCTATTCAATCTTCTAGTAACCTTCTTTTTTCCTCTCTTAATACATCCTCTTACTTCTGCCTTCAGGACTTTTCTTCTTCTGCACCAATTCTTTGGAACTCCTTGCCTCACTTAACTAGACTATCTTGTAAGTTTTTGAGTTTTTAATTTGGTTTGTTGCTTTAGGGAAAGCACTATATATGTTTGATTGTAAGCTAAAAGACAGGACCCTTAATTATTTTTAAAACATTGTTCTCATTCTTAACCCCTGTATAGCGCTACAGAATAGCAGCCTTATTAAATTATGATTCGGCCAATTAAAAAGGGCTCTATATAAGCACAGAGCATATTTTTTTTACAGAAGTTTTTAGTTAGTAAACTTCTATCCAACAGCAAGGTCTTCACTAACTAAAAATGTTTGTAAACAAATATGCTCTGTGCTTATATAGAGTGCTTTTCAATTTGCCAAATCACAATTTAATAAGGCTCATTACAGACAAAGGATAATAATAATAATAATAATCACATATATAGTTGTGAGCGTACGGGCCGTTGCTCACGCTTGCGGGCTCGCGTATCAAGGGCTGCGGCCGAGGGCCTGGGGCCCGGCTCGCAAAGCGAGCCGAGGGCCGCGGCTCGCGAAGCGAGCCTCGGTTGCTGGCGGCGCTCCATGACAGCAACTGAGGCCCTCGCAAAACTAACGTTAATACGGGGCACTTTGGCAATGAGCGCCGCAGGCGCTCATTGCAGGCGAGCCGTTAAACCGCAGCCAAAAAATACGGCCGCAACTCGCGACGCCGTTAAACCGCAGCCCAAAAATACGTCCACAACTCGCGAACATGAAAAAAAAAAACGCACAATAAATACACACAACACATACATAAAAAGCTCACACAGCACCTGCACACCACTAATGCTGCAGCAACATCAAACAAGGCTCACAGATCTTAAACAAAATGCTTCAAAATAGGTCAATTATATTAATTTATTAATTATTATTATATATTTCAGTAGTACACACAAAACAACATTAGCTACCTTACAATTCCATATGTATATTAATAACTAAACAACTTTCCAAACATACACATCTCATTGCCATCATTTTTTGACGGGCAAGTCGCTAGTCACATATATAGTTGTGAGCATGCGAGTTGTTGCTAACGTTTGCGGGCTCGGGTAGCGAGCCCGCAGCCCTCGCGAAGGCGCTCCATGCCAGCAGCTGCGGCCCTCGCAAAAAATACATGATGCTCAATGACCCATTCCGATCGTGCAAAAAACGGCCGAAAACCGCACGCTTAAAAACATCAGAAACACAATAAATAAACACAATGAACACATAAAAAGCTTACTTACAGCAAGGGGGGGGGGGGGCATCCAGCACCTCAAAAAGTGAATTTACACGTCCATTTAGATCCAAAAAAACAAGTTTAAAGTGCCGAAAATCACCTAAGCGAGAGAAAAAATGGCCGCCCAACAAAACGAAAACGAGGCTACAGACGCAACAATACTAAAGTGACTCTCAAAACTGAAACTTTAGGAGGTATGTAACACATCCTATGCGGCACGTACCACACTGATATTAACCACCATTTTGACAACTACTACTCATAAAATGGCGGATGGAACGCAAATTGTACGCTGGAACGCAAATAGCGCATGCGTATTGCGTTGTAACAGTCTTAGGCACCTCAAAGTTTATAAATACTGTCTACTTTCCAGAACATTCTACATTTCTACTCAGGTGATGAACAGAGTGACAGCATAGTTAACTGCTGCTGTTACTTGAGAAGATAATTATTTCCTAATTTCCTACTTTACCCTGTGCATATATTAGGTAAGCCATAATATATTACATTTTATTACCAAGCCAGCAAAAAAAAAAAATACAAACTTTAACTATGAAAATGGGATTCATGTATACGGACATTTGACATGCACATATACTGTATGTGTATCATATATACTGACATATGAGAAGCACATTTATGTGTATAGGCCCTACAACAAATTAATGTTAACTGAAACTAATGAAACAAGTATATTTAAATGACATTAATTTACTGCAACTCATAGAAACAAATAATATGACACTAATACATATGCAACCTGAAACTGAATCTTTCCCCTTTTTTCACTATTCAAACAGACTCTGTATCAACAGCGTCACTCAAGAATTTGCACCGTGGACTGTCAAACAGAATTACTTTTAAAGAATAGAAAGAAAGAAAAAGAGGTAAGATAGAAACATACATTACATGCTGAAAAACACCATGCTTTGCAAAATCAAAAAAAAGAAATATACAATTAACCATTTAACTTTATTTTTTAAACAGACACTACAAGAAGAGTGGTGGATTAAGATTGGCATGAGGGGATCCTCTGTCATTCGCACAAGAACAACACTTCAGTCAAGGTATAGTATAAAAAGTAGGGGGAAAAAGGAACTATATATGTTTAATGGCCGCCAATATAAAAAATTTAAGTAAAAAATATATAATAATAATACAAATTTAATAAACACCAAAACAACACAGTTCAACAAACTTCACAAAGACCTATACAATTTATAAAAAAAGACAGTTTCAGAGAAAAAAAAAAAGAGGTGGCCACAAAACAGGATAGCATCGGAAACATTAGCAACATACATAAAACAAAATTATTCCTCCTCTTCACTGTAAAATAACCTCCAACCATCACCCACAAGCCAAATGCAGCAACCAAAAAGTGGTGAACACAAAACAGGATAAAAATCAAAATATAGAAAAGGCAATTAACATTCATTTTTACTGTCCAACATCATTTAATACTCATAAAGAAGACTAATTAAGCAAATAAAGTATGCAAAATATGGTGGACACAAAAAAGGATTATACCAAAAATCACACAAACAGATATAAAAGTAAATTAATATTCTTCTTTACTGTTTAAGAACCTATAAGCCTTACAAAGAAGCCTAAATAAGCATACCAAAAGTGGTGATAATGCTAAAAACATTGTGATCATATCCAAAATAGTAAAAACATTAATAATTACAGTAAAAAAAAAAAATGATAACTGTAATATACAAATACAATTAAAGTATTTTAAAAGGTTGCACAAAAAACAGCATAGCAGAAAAATTCACCATAACAGATAGAATAGACCAAAACAATAAAATATGCTATTCATTACAAATACAATAAAATAAAATAAAATTTTACTTTTTTTTTTACAACAGACGCTGCTTGAAGAGCATCGGATGAAGACTTACAACAGAGGACCAAGAAAGATTCTGCTTGAAATCACACTTCAACCAAGGTACAGTATACCAAGTAAAAAAAGAGAAAACTAAATAAACATGTTTGCTCTGCATCCATGTCAACAGAAAAAAAAAACCCCAACAACAATAACAAACACTAATTATAACCTTTACGAAAATATTACTGACACATTTCAGTAACAGTAAACCCAAACTTCAAACTAGCCAAAAAAAAAAAAAAACAAGAAAAAACAGCATAGTCCACAAAAGTGTGAAAACACAGACTAAATAACATTTTTCATTCTCAATTACCAGTCCTAATGTACAATATTAAGCATAAAACCTAGCCACACACATAAAATACAATACTACAACAAACAGTACTAACACCCAAAAAACAATAATAGAAACCTTTTCACAGCCCCAACATATAAGCCTTTAAATAAAATATAAAAATACTATTACAACAATCTCTGTACGATAAATTACAAAGACTAATTTCTGCCCTCTACTATGCCTATGAGCCAAAAGTACAACAAAAAAATAAATTACCAAACCCCAAAAAATTAACACTATACACCTACTACATCTAGAAGCAGCTATAGTGTAATTACCTTGAGTGTGCTATGCACGTAAGGCAAAAATTACAACCTACGACAGAAAGTAAAAGCAAAAAAATAAAAAACACTTATTTAACAATACATAGAAAGTACCGCTACAATGAACTACAATCACATAGAAACAAACTGTTGATAATAAAAAAAATACAAAACAAACTTAACATCTCAAACTAAACTAATTATACATTATTTTCTTTTACAGATTAACATGGCTGATAACGATAGCAAACAAGAAAAGATAAGACGTCAAGCTAGAGAACGACAACAGAGATAGGCCAACCAGCAGACCCCAGAGCAGAAGGAAATTCGACGATCAAAAGAACGCAAAAGAATTGCAAGCAAAAGACTATCACCTGCAACAATTAAAGATACACCAGAAAAAGCTACTAAGAAAACAATCATTTAGAACCTGTTCCTGAAACATCAGATGACATTTTACCTGAACAAATAGATATACCAAAAAAAGACACCAAAAAAACAAAGCATTTACAACCTCTTCCTGAAACATCACATGACATTTTACCTGAACAAATAGTAGATATACCAAAAAAAGCCACAAAAAAAATCAAAGCATTTAGAACCTGTTCCTGAAAAAACACATGACATTTCAACTGATAAATTTGAAAATAAAACTAATATATGCTTTGCAAATTGTCCTTTACTCAAGTCTTTAGCAGTAGAGGTTCATAATTGTGGGGACATGAATACTCAATGTCAGTTTTGTGAGGCTTATCATTTTAAACAGGAGAGACCCAGAGATGGCCAATTTACTAGTTGCTGTCAAAAAGACAAGGTCAAACTTCCAGAAAGAAAACAATTCCCATTCTTTTTGCAAAACATTATGACTGAACCTACTTTTCCAAACTACAAAAAATTTAAGACAAACATAAGATCCTACAATAGTGCCATATCCTTTGCATCTTTGGGGGCAACATTAGCTGCTAATGTACCAGGACATGGTCCTTACTGTTTTAAAGTCCAAGGTCAAATTTACCATCGGATAAAGATAAATTAGATACTGGTGAGAAAGTGGATTCAGTCATTGTTGCTGAACTACCAGATCCAGAACTATATGGTAGACTATATGAGATTATTACTCATCGCATGATTCATGGACCCTGTGGCGAGCTTAATCCACAATCACCATGTATGGAAAATAATAAATGTTCCAGAGATTGTCCAAAAGATTATTGAGACAAAACATATGCCAATTGTGATGGATATCCACTTTATAAAAGAAGAGAAGGAGATAGTGCCATTATTCGTGGGAAAAAAGTTGACAATAGATATGTAGTACCCTACAATCCACATTTACTCATGAAGTATATTGCACACATTAATGTAGAAGCCTGCACTTCTATCAAATCCATTAAATATGTGTACAAATATATTTACAAAGGCTACGATGCAGCTACTGTAGTCCTCAAAAGTGCCGACAACCCCGAAAGCACTGAGTTAGTACATGATGAACTTGCATCTCATGTAGATGCTCGCTATGTAAGTGCACCAGAAGCAATGTGGCGCCTTCTAAAATTTGAAATGCATGATAGATCACATGCAGTATATAGATTAGCAGTACATTTGCCACAAAGACATTTAGTGTATTTCCATGCTGGAAATTAAAGTAATGCATTGGCCCAAAGTGAGCATCATCACACTACACTTTTTATGCATGATTAGCCTCACAAAACACTTGCCTTGCATTATTTTGACAAATTATCTTCAAATGTTAATTAACTATGTTACTGTTTCTAATGTTACAAGTTTGAAAAAAATATTTTCAAGTTCCTTACGTAGACAAATAAGAAAGTTCAAGTTTAAAAAAATATTCTTTCAAGTTCTTATTTAGACATATTACAAAGTTCATGTTAAGAGCTCAACCACGTTTTAAGTCACAATGTAAATGTTGTCTTTTATGTTAAACATTAATACAAGGAGTAATCTGATCGCCAGTTAATGGGGTCAGGAAGGAATTATTTTTTTCCCTCTCTGATACAATTGGCTACGTTTCAAGGAGGGTATTTACTGTTTGCCTTCCTCTGGATTCAATGTATATTTAAGTTAACAATTCTTGAGATAGAACTTGCATGTTAAAAAAAACATTACCTTAAGTGTACAATACTGATGAATTTAAAGTTCAACTGTTCTTACATTCAAATGTTAATACTTTTAATAGAAAATGCTTTAACAGTTACTGTTGAACAAAAGAACATTTTACAAAAATAAACATGTTTAATATCATAATAGTACTTATTTCATCATAAATAAAACATTTCAAGTGTCAAATACGTATATTAATAACTAAACAACTTTCCAAACATACACATCTCATTGCCGTCATTTTGTGACGGGCAAGTCGCTAGTAATAATAATAATAATAATAAAATGAGATGCTTAAGTTAGAGAACATGCATCTTAAACAAGAGAGAGGCATAGTTAAGAAAGAATTAGAATGTCTAAGAGTAAGATTGGATCAGTTACCTGAAAACCATCGTACAGAAAGTAAACTGCTTGTAAATCTCCAATAAACCATGACTTATTTTCAAGGTTTATTTTTACAGAGACACAGACATAGCCAAACAAAGTATGGATGGGATTGTGAAAGAATATCCAGTAATTGACCTCTGTTAATCTCTAGAACAGGGTTCAACCATTAAATAGAGGACCTTCATTTTTTTATTTTTATATATATATTTTTTTCACAATAACTTTTATTCAGCGAAGACATATAAGAGAAGAGAATGACAAATTCAAGTTACACATACACAATCAACAATGTTTGGTAGTGATATTTCACATGTATCTATATGTGTACATAGGACCTACAAGTTTTCCTGCTTGTGTTCCCCTTTATGCGTTAATAAATACATTTTTACCAGTGGTTAACATTTTTTCTTTTATCTTTTTGATATTTGAAATATACTTAACAGTCAAGTATAGCACTAAACTAGAAAGGGTAGGGTGGAAGGGTCATATCAGGATAGTTTCTCTGGGTAAAGTTAGTGCAAAATTTGCATATAAGAAAGCAGTACCTACCTCTGACTACAGGCTTCGGTATAAAAGTTTATTTTGAGATGGACGGAGGGAGATTATGGGTGACCAAAAAGAGGAGTGTCTAGGTTTGCGTATAATTGGGCATTAAATATATCAGAAGCCAACTCAAAATCTTCAATCCACTACTGTTTAACTAAAGGACAAGTCCATCATACGTGAAAGAAAGAGCCCACTTCCCGACACTCTGAAACAATTGGGGTCTGAAATAATTTCCCTTCTGTGATATTTATCAGGAGTTATATATATTCTGTGGATAATCTTAATATAGGTCTCTAAGATGCTACTATTTATTGAACATTTGGTAATTTTCCAGAAATCCTTATCTCCTTGTAACCCACGTCTTCCTCCCAATGACTTATATATTTAATCTTTTGAGTTGTAGGGCTCTCATTAAAAGTATTATATGAAAGACTTAAGGTAAATTTTAGAGGTCTGTAACTTGAGTGTACATGAGAACTAGATTATCTTTGTAGCATGAACCAAAATTTGTGAGGCCCTATAAATCCTGCCATGCCAAGGAGGTAGAAGAAAGAGTCAATAACAATTGTGGGCGAAGGACAATTGGAGTAAGGTTAGATATATTAGGTGATAAACCACATTTTTGATTAGTCCAATGAGTGAGAGAGAGTGGAGTGAATGGGGCTGGCCATATTACCTAACTCAGATAATGGGTTGGGATGCCAGACAATTGTATACCATGAATATGGTGACATCCTAGATACAATTAAGTGTCTTTAAATAGAGTTTGTAACTAAAGTTTAATTAAGAGCAGATCTATGAAAGGATCCAGACTACATTTTGTAGAGCAAGTAGGAAAGACTCATCGGGTGAATGATCTATGACAGCCTGTAGGATTAGACTCAGCAAAAAACATTAGAGGTTCAAAAGTGAGTTATGCATGAAAATAGAACAGAGTCAGTTAGACTTGCTGTTAAGTTAGCGAATATCAGCCATGTAGACTGAAGAGACAGGAATTCCATTTAACCAATGGTATGAGAACTTTTGTCCATAAATGGGATAGAATTCCCCTGGGAGGCATGGGGTCTTGGCTGTCTTTGTTCCGTAAGACCTCTGACCACTGCTTAGAAGGTCTTTGAGGTAGGCCCAGGATCAGGCACTCCAGAAGGTCGGACTCCGTCATAAAATTTAAACTGATCAAGTGTGCATGACATTCCTCAAGGTCATGGACAACATAGGATTTTGTGCCAGCTTGAAAGGTGAGGCTACAGGGGAATCCCCACCTACATTTAACATTGTTTTTGGTTAGAATAACCAGTTTGAGTTGCCTACATTTTAATAATGTAGTGGGAGCCAGGTTCCCAAAAATCTGCAAACTATAGCCATCCCGACCTACAATAGAATATGTTCTAGTAGCTTGTAGGAGAAGGTCTCTAGATTTTTGTTGAAGGAAGCGAACTATCACATCCTTTGGTTGCTCAGAGATAGAGGGACCAACCAGGCTAGATGTGCCCTTTCTATTTCCCATGGATTTTCTGGTTGGAAGTAGAACTTGTATTGCTGCTATTAAGTAACGCATATAATCGACTATAAGCCAAGTTTTTCAGCCCTTTTTTTAAGGCTAAAAAGGGCCCCCTCGGCTTATACTCAAGTCACTCCCCCTAGGGTCTCTCTAACCTCCCCCGTGTCTCTCTACCCCCAGTGTCTCTCTAACCCCCCGTGTCTCTCTAACACCCCCGTGTCTCTCTACCCCCGTGTCTCTTTCCCTCCCCCCTGCTCATCCTCAACCCTCCTCCTCCTCATCATCCCCCTCCTCAATCACCTCCTCACTTTCTACCCTCTAAATACCTCCCCCTCACTTACCTGCTTCTTCTCCGGCCTCTGCTCCGTCTTGACCCCGGCGCGCATGTGACGTCACATGAGGAGGAGAAGGAGGGGGGTTGAGGTTGAGGGGGGTTGAGGGGGGCGTGAGGAGGGGGTTGATGAGGAGGAGGGAGGTTGAGGTTGAGGAGGGGGGTTAAGGTTGGGGGGGTGAGGAGGGGGATGAGGATGGGGGTTGTGGATGAGGATGGGGATTGAGGATGGGGGTTGAGGATGGGGGGTTGATGTTGAGGAGGGTGTTTGAGGTTGAGGGGGGGTGAGGAGGGGGTTGAGGATGGGGGTGTTGAGGATGAGGATGGGGGTTGAGGGGGGTGGATGAGGATGGGGGGGTTGAGGAGTGAGGTTGAAGGGGGTTGAGGAGGGAGGATGTGGATGGGGGGTTGAGGGGGGAGGATGAGGATGGGGGGTTGGGGATGGGGGGGTTGAGGATGAGGATGGGGGTTCAGGGGGGTGGATGAGGATGGGGGGGTTGAGGAGTGAGTTTAAGGGGGTTGAGGAGGGAGGATGAGGATGGGGGGTTGAGGGGGGAGGATGAGGATGGGGGGTTGAGGGGGGAGGATGAGGATGGGGGGTTGAGGAGGGAGGTTGAGGATGAGGAGGGAGGTTGAGGATGAGGAGGGAGGTTGCGGTTGAGGATGAGGGGGTTGAGGATGAGGGGGGGGTTGAGGATGAGGAGGGGGGTTGAGGATGAGGAGGGGGATTGAGGATGAGGAGGGAGGTTGAGGATGAGGAGGGAGGTTGAGGATGAAGAGTGGGGTTGAGGAGGGACGTTGAGAATGAGGAGGGGGGTTGAGGAGGGGGGTTGAGGATGGGGGGTTGAGGAGGGGGTTGATGTTGAGGAGGGGGGTTGAAGATGGGGGGTTGAGGATGAGGATGGGGGTTGAGGGGTGTGGATGAGGATGGGGGGTTGAGGAGTGAGGTTGAGGGGGATTGAGGAGGGAGAATGAGGATGGGGGGTTAAGGGGGGAGGATGAGGATGGGGATTGAGGAGTGAGGTTGAGGGGGGTTGAGGAGGGAGGATGAGGAGGGAGGTTGAGGATGAGGAGGGAGGTTGCGGTTGAGGAGGGGGTTGAGGATGAGGGGGTTGAGGATGAGGAGGGGGGTTGAGGAGGGGGTTGATGTTGAGGAGGGGGGTTGAAGATGGGGGGTTGAGGATGAGGATGGGGGTTGAGGGGTGTGGATGAGGATGGGGGGTTGAGGAGTGAGGTTGAGGGGGATTGAGGAGGGAGAATGAGGATGGGGGGTTAAGGGGGGAGGATGAGGATGGGGATTGAGGAGTGAGGTTGAGGGGGGTTGAGGAGGGAGGATGAGGAGGGAGGTTGAGGATGAGGAGGGAGGTTGCGGTTGAGGAGGGGGTTGAGGATGAGGGGGTTGAGGATGAGGAGGGGGGTTGAGGATGAGGAGGGGGATTGAGGATGAGAAGGGAGGTTGAGGATGAGGAGGGAGGTTGAGGATGAAGAGTGGGGTTTAGGAGGGAGGTTGATAATGAGGAGGGGGGTTGAGGAGGGGGGTTGAGGATAGGGGTTGAGGATGGGTGGTTGAGCAGGGGGTTGAGGATGGGGGGTTGAGGATGAGGATGGGGGTTGAGGTGGGTGGATGAGGATGGGGGGTTGAGGAGTGAGGTTGAGGGGGGTTGAGGAGGGAGAATGAGGATGGGGGGTTGAGGAGTGAGGTTGAGGGGGGTTGAGGAGGGAGGATGAGGAGGGAGGTTGAGGATGAGGAGAGAGGTTGAGGATGAGGAGGGAGGTTGCGGTTAAGGAGGGGGTTGAGGATGAGGAGGGGGGTTGAGGATGAGGAGGGGGTTGAGGATGAAGAGGGGGATTGAGGATGAGGAGGGAGGTTGAGGATGAAGAGTGGGGTTGAGGAGGGAGATTGAGAATGAGGAGGGGGTTGAGGAGGGTGATAAGGGAAGGGGAAAGAGACACAGGGAAGGGAGAGGGCAGAAGAGACACGGGAGAGAGAGGGGGAACACAGGGGGAAGCACATTTCCCACCCTCAGCTTATACTTGAGTCACTCATTTTACTCAGTATTTTGTGGTAAAATGGGTGCCTCGGCTTATACTCTGGTCGGCTTATACTCGAGTATATACGGTATGTCAAAATATCTGTAATGGATGTTGGAACACCACTTTCCCGGAAAATGTGGCTTCTAGACCAGTTTGGAACAAATACAGAGTGATTGTTAGATTGGGCCTCAATAATTTGGTCCATGTGTCCGCTGATGTCTAACATCATTTTTATTTTCCTGCACTGCTTTTGAGAGATGCGCTTAAATTACTTGTTCAAATTTTAAGAAAGATAATTCCGATATTTCCACATTTTGATTAGGAATTCTGCGGATTTAATCAATATCTGAGCCATCAGAAGAGTTTGGCATGAGATTCAGGAGTAGGAGTGTAGCATGCTGATTGTGATTTAAAATGTTCCGCTATGCTTTTTGCATGCAAACTTTTTTTTTACTTGCCTATTCTTAAGGCTCCATTAATTATCACTCTTTATCCAAAAGCACAGTATAACTTTAAGTAGGCTCTTTTGTTTTTGGCAATGTAGGTGGCCCTGGCAACTGGCGTATGACTCTTAATAGGAAATATAACTATTAGAAGGTCACATAGGGCCTCATTCAGTTGAGAAATTTGCTGGATCCCGCAAAGGAGCTCATAAACGAATGTACTATTTAACTGGCGTTTTTTTGCGAGCCCCAAAGGATTTTCAGGTTATGGGCTAAAAAATCCCTGTGGTTGTTACAACCGTAACTTACACCCCATCTAAGCCTTTGATCTTTCCCAGTTTTCAAGAGTTACGATCACTAAAACCACAAATTGATATTAAATTGCTACAATTCCGCAAGCCCACAAATGTTTTTACACCCGTAAATGGCAAATGTAGAAGAAAATGCTTCGGGTACAAGATGGGACTTACAAAGGGGTTAAAGACATGTCCATATCACTGCAAATGCAAACAAAAAATCAATACTGCACTGTAAAGGACATTAGAATTAATTGCACAACAGTCTTAAGCTTGCATATCGGCAGTAAAATATAATTTTATTTTAGGTTTCATTTCGGGGTTATATTGATGTCGGGACCGCTAAGCGCTAATTGATTAACATGTAAACTCCATCTTATACTGCCGTAATGATGACAGTCTAATTTTCTGTTGGCTGTTTCTAAATGAGGAGGTATGGCCTGTCTTAATTAATCATGTTCACGCTCTGAAATTCTACACACAATTGCATGGTTTATGGTTTTGGAATTCAGTCCGTAACTTGCGGGCTTGTTCAATTGAATTGCTCCGTAATTGTAGCAGAGTTCAAGCCCGCAGTAAGCCTGCAGACATACAGACTGTATATCGCGAGATGCGGCCTTGCAATTGAATGAGGCTCATAGTCTCAGTCCTGGCTCATATTTGTAAAGAAATTACAAGTAAGTAGGTTATATATAGGTGGTATCGCCACTGTAGTGCAGAGAGAGTTTCATGTACAGTTTACTGCTTGAATTATACTGGAGTAGCTAGTAAATAATATAACACTCTTGAAATAAGGTTAGGTATATGTAAGTCTAAATTACTGTATGGAAGGCCAGCTTATTTTCCTTGCAAAGAGTTTGTCTCCTTGAAGAAATACAAAACATGTTTGGAGACCAGGTAAATAAAGTTAGATAAAGGTTTTCAGAAAGGCACACTGTATGTCTTATAAGATCTCTCTCCCATTCCTCTCTAACTCAATTATCTTCCTGTACTGTATGTCCCCCAATCCATTCTTTCTATTTCTTTCAGTGCAAATTCATTCTGCTTCAAGGCCTACTACATCTGAGAGATTCTCAGAGCTGCATGCACACCACCTCAGCAGTGCAAATTCACTCTGCTTCAAGGCCTACTACATCTGTAGTAAAAAAAATCTAGCCTCATGCCTATTTGCTGCCTAATTGTTTATTAACAATTGCTAGCTATAACTCACTGTATTTATTGTTTTATTAAGTGTCCCCATTGGGAGTGTGATTGTATAGTGGTCTCACCTCCTGTGTTATTCATCCAGCAGAAACAAAATCCAGGCTGAAGGCTTTGTTATTCATCCAGCAGAAACAAAATCCAGGCTGAAGGCTGACATGTGGTTAGGCCTCAGGCTTTGTTTTCAGTCTGGTGTGACAAAATGCCACAATATATGGGTTAAAATATTCCGGTGGTTCTCTCCAAGACTGGGGGATACTTCACCTATCTGAATTGTTTCTCCCCTTGGTAGATGGAGCTGGATAAAAAGCTAGATGGCAGGAGATCTCTCTGTGCTTCCTCTCTGCTCTGCTGTTGGACATTTTCAACCTTATTTTTATATTTTATTAAGGAAGTACCTCTAATTTCTTTTATACAGTCAAGTGGGTCAAATTCTAAAATATATATTTTTTTGTTTTTTATTATTTTATACACACATATCCTAAAAGGCCTGCATTTCCAGCCTGCCATTTTTGTAGGGTTATTTTTTTATTTTTTTTAGTAACTGTTGCCCCAATGAGGATTATACATGTAAGTCGGCATTTTAACTGCATTTTTGTGAAGCAGTAAACACATCTTTTTCTTTTTTAAAGCCTAATTCAGATTGTCTTTGTTTATTTTTGATTAATGGCAACAAGTGTTTAATTTCATCAATATAATCTGTATTAAAATGTTGTACATATAGTTTTCAATTTTGAAGGAATAGTACCACAAAGGAGCTTCTACAGATACATAGTTTCAGGACTAGTCATTTCTGAAGCTACATGAATATGAGTGTAAATTTAATATCACATATAATAGTTGTCAAACTACGAATCGTCATCATAGCGCGTAGTGAGGCGAGCCGCTAAACCCGTAGCACTTAGGCAATGAGCGCCGGCGAGCCTTGCATATCGAGTTGAAACGTTAAACCCATAGCATTTAGGCAATGAGCGCCAAAGGCGCTCATTGTCGGCGAGCCTTGCAAAAATACGACCTTAATGGCCGAACCGCACGCACCTAAAAACAGACAAAAAAACACTATAAATACCCCAAAAAAATACATAAAAAGCTTACCCACAGCAAGGGGGGGGGGGGGGGGGCACCCAGGACCTCTGCAAGTGAAGTTACACCTCAATTTAAGTCCAAATTCCCGAATTCAGACACAGGGAGAGAAAAAAATGGCAGCCGAAAAAAACGAAAACGAGGCTCCACGACCCCGGACCACCCAGCCACGTACTACTTACCCAAGAAGGGATCCAAGATAAGCTCGGAAACCTGCATTAACCCCACGGGATCCGAGATAAGCTCGGAGACCCGCATTAACCCCACATTAACCATCGCAGTGGGGGTCCCGATCACACGCAATCGGCGACCCCCGCTGCAATGAAAATTCTAAATTTGATTGTTACAGGTCCTTAAAGAATTGTAAAGGTCCTTAAAGGAACCTTAATAAAAATAAAAAAAATACCCTATCATGCATGGGGCTCTATACAGAGCCCCATCAACCCTTAATTAACCCTGTCACTCATGGGGGTCAATATAGACCCCCATAAGCTCTTAATTAAACCTATAACTCATGAGGGGCAATACAGACCCCCATAAGCCCTTCATTAACCCTGTCACCCATGGGGGTCAATACAGACCCCCATAAGCCCTGTCACTCATGGGGGTCAATACAGACCCCCATAAGCACTTAATTAACCCCCTCACTAATGGGGGTCAATACAGACCCCCATAATACATATCATTAACCCTGTCACTCATGGAGGCAATACAGACCCCCATAAGCACTTTATTAACACCCTCACTCATGGGGGTCAATACAGACCCCCATAAATCCCTAATTAACCCTGTTACTCATGGGGGGCCTACTTACACTACCTACCTACCTCCTAATAACCCCCCACCACTCTAATTACAGAAAACAAAAAAAAATAAAGTCACCAAAAATAAAAAATCTGCATTACATAAAATAATAAAACCTAAATCACAAAAAATATAAAATATACATTACAGAAAATAAAAAAAACTAAGTCACAAAAAGTAAAAAAAAGGAACATTACAGAAAATAAAAAAATACATTACAACCCCCCCCCCCCCCACTACAGAAAAAAAAACAATTACACACCTGAAAAGGAAATGCATATAATACATACAATGTAATACAATACATTCAATATAAATATAATGAAATACCATACAATACACCCCTATCTAATATACAATGCATCCTATCTATATAATTCACATCACCCAATATATCTTATATACAATACAAACTATGTATGTAAAATACATCCTATCTATCTAGTATACATCCCCCAATCTATCTAAATAAATACCACAATCTAATATACAATACATGCTATATATATAAAACAAATACCCCTAGCTAACATACAATAAATGCTATCTATATATAAAATACTCTACTTCTAAGCTAAAATAAAATAATTAAGACCACTTACATTTGCAGATGTTATGTGGTTAATGTTGGGTTGTAACGGGCACATAATGGTCATAATATATCCTTATGTGACTGATGGGGTTAAATAGAGGCTTATGAGGGTCTGGATAGACCTCCATAAGTGACCGGGTTAAAACGGTGAGTGCTTACACTTTGGGTCATGAGGGTCCTGGATGACCCTCATGGCACTTATAGTTTTATTACATGCATTTATTAGTGTGTTATAGGGGTCTATATAGTTGAGGCACACAGTACACTCACATTGTATGACAAACAGCATTTCAACACTTTCTTTTATTGAACGTCATTTTTTGACGGGCAAGTCGCTAGTTGCAATTAATATTAATGTGGTACCACAGGTTATCAATTCAGAATAATACCCTATTGGTTAGTCCTTTGTGATAAATCATTTTAGCTCTTTTTTATGTGCTGATTGGGACATTTTATAGTTTTATAGTTTCATTTTATAGTTTATAAATGGCTAGGAATGTCTGGGTTATTATGATTTGTTGCTTTTATTATTTTCTATATCCTGCTTTAGAAAGCCAGACTTGAAGGTGATATATGTTACTTTTATCTCAAACTGACCCCACCACTGACTCAGTAGTAAATGGGGAGAACAGCCAGGGCATCCAGCAGGACAAGGGGGAAGAACTTGTCCAGACTGATTCTAACCTTGCAATAGAATCAGTAAAGATGATGTCACGGTTGAGGTTGGAGTATCTACACATCTAGTTAGGCTCCACTAACAAGATAAGGGGAGCCACTACAGCAGCTGATTAACCCTTCTTTCAGAAAAGGAGCATTTTATTAAACAAATACAATGTAATACATATTATTGTACAGCTCACAAAACTGTTCCATCAATAACAATAGTTATACTTACATAATACAAATACATATAGTAAACTGTATAACATATATATTCATTATATGTACCTGTTTTATGTATATATATATATATATATATATATATATATATATATATATATATATATATATAAATATATATACATATACACATTATGTAAGTATAATTCATTTTTTTATTGATGAGAGAGTTTGTTTGCTGTACTATACTAAGCATTAACCATTATAAGTGCTCCTTTACTGATAGAAGGATGAATCAGCTATATTGGCTCCACTTGCAATGTTATAAATTGACCCAACCCAGCTGTGTGGATAACTCCACCCTAAACATTGACATCATCTGTATATATACTGTTAAAAACACCAGTCACCCTTGATGTAGAAGGATCTCAAAGAAGGTGAATGTGAATGAAAAAATTACTACCCCTATACTGAGCCATATAAGTGTCAAAATAATGCAAGTAAGCTAAAAATATCTAAAAAAAAATCCACTAAAATGTTTATAAAAAGTAGACAAGAGATTAATTGTGATTCAGTGTAAAGTAGTGTTTAAGCCAACAGTGGTTCTTTAAGGCAACACAATTACTCAAATTATATTTAAAATCATATTGAACATTTGCACATTCATTATATATACACAAATAAATGTACCACTAGAAAATAAACTTATTAGGCTAGGATATTGCACTCCAGTGAGAGACCTTACCAACATCTTATGTAATCATATGGAACCTTTTGCCCATTTGGAGAGCACTTAGTGAGATCTATACAACTCAAAAAAGAGGTTTTATATGATAACTAAGAGTTGGAGTAATAACTCTAACTAAACGTTTTAACTTGGTTAATCTAGGTCACTGTGTGGATATTTACTAAGTTATCACAGGGATTGTCGTAAAGAGGTGTGAAAAGATGTGACAGCAATTTTCCTCATAGGAAACAGTGTATAGTAAATGTAGGGATGTACATCACAGCCACTTTGATGCTTAGTAAATTCCCCATGTATCTGATGTTAGTCAGATTATACTTTTATTTCAACAGTTCTGTGTGATACTGTTCTAAGTATTGAACATTGTAATTATACAATAAATCTATTGCTATTCAGTAAAGGTATGCAGATATACTATAGTCGACCAAAGGATATTTTTTTAGAAAGTTATCTCAGTTTCTATAACTATGGCATCCCGAATGCAACATTTATTTTTAGAATGAAAATGGTTGATGTTTAAATTAAAGGCTAATAAAACATATGTTTCCATAGAGATATTTCTGTAAGAAATTTAAAAAAGGATTTAATGGAGTTCTTCATAGAACAAATATCCATAGCAACTAAAAGATGTATTTCTAAGCTATGTTGAAATTGGTGCAGTTTGGAAGGGAAAATGTCTGTTGCGTTGAAGTGCATTTGTAGTTGCTGTATAACGAACATAAAGAAATACTTTCATATACAGGATCTAATTTGACGTAAAAGGAAAGAAGGGTTGAAAAGCAATTTGTTACAGGCCACAAACTACCTTCTGCATTAAAATAATTCTTGCAGTTTCCTTGGCAATTGAACTTTATCTAGGTCTTGTGTAATTAGGCATTTATTGCTTCTTGTTATCATTTTGACCATATAATGTATATAAATATTTTCTTTTGTTTATCATAATTAGGATTTCATAATTTTCTTTGAAATTATGCTTTGATTTTTAAATAAAAAGTAAACAATACTTTATTCTATTTAACAACATGTAAATGTGTGTATATAAAACTATATTGATGCAGAAGTTTAAGGAATTCTATATTCTAGTTGATGCCACCTAATATCTAAAATAATATAGTTTTGACAATTCCTCTTCTCTAAACCGCTTTCAATGCAGTAGAACTGCAAAGTTCTGTGTTTCCCAAACTGTGGTCTTGAGTAATTTACCATTGCTAACATGCTTAGTGAGGGTACTTAGCAGTACTATTAGGCTAACTAAGGGCCTCATTCTATTGATGGCTGTAGGAGCTGCGTGGCCGCAAGCAACTTAGCTATTCGATTCCCATGGGGGCGAGGGCCCCGGCCAGCTTGCAGCCAGCGCCCTGCTTTCCCTTGGGGCCACCCCCCCCCCCCGCAGCTTACTGCAGGGAAAGCCTTTGATCCCACGCACGGCAAAAGGTTTGGCCGCATGGAACCACCTAAACCTATTGAAATGCTCCGGCCACCTCTCCGCCAATCCTGCAAAATGGCCAAAAATGGCTGCAGCTTACTTTCACCCTGGAGCTGTCGCAAGGGCTGTGAAGCCCCCTCCTGGCTGCAGGGGTCCCGATCGTGACCCAACCGTGAACCCTGCAGTGTTCATACATCACCCCTATAATTCAGGGGTCTGAGCGGCACCCCTGCAACGTGTACACTTTTGCCCTATAATGCAGGGATCCAATCGAGACCCCTGCAGTGTCCAAACATTAACCCTATAATGCAGGGGACTGAACTGGACCCCTGAAGGATGCACACATTAAACCTATAATGCAGGAGTCCCCATTGGGACCCCTGCAATGTGTACACATTAACCCTTGCTGCAGGGGTCTGATCGGAACCTTGCAGGCTTCCCACATTAACCTCTTGCTGCAGGGATCCCAATAGGGACCAATGCTGGCTCCCCACATTGACCCCTTGCCTTGCTGCAGAGGTCAGGATTTCCAATTTCCCGCCACAGGCTTGAATTCAACATTCAAGCTCAGGGAATTGTGTGGTTTGAATTTAAAGGGCCCACGGCACACTAATGGTTACACCCAAGCCGCTTATAGTACCCCCGGCACCTAAAATTAACCCTATCACTCATAAGGGTCAATATAGACCCCCATGAGACTAAAATGAACATCCTCCATCCAATAGGGGAGTAAATAGACCCTATAGGACACTATTAACCCCTAGGTTAACCCTACAAGTGCCATGAGGGTCCTCCAGGACCCTCATGACAAAGCCTAAGCACTACACTACACTATTAACCCTAACTATACCCCATTAACCCCTTAACACTAACTATACCCCATTAACCCATACTAAACTCTTTTTAACCCTAACTGGGTATATTTAACCCTAACTGTACCTATTTAAACTTAACTGGGCCTATTTAACCCCACTAGACCTATTTAACCCTAACTAGTACTATCTATCCCTAACTAGGCCTATTTAACCCTAACTGAACCTATTAAACCTAACTGGGCCTAGTTAATCCCTCTAGACATATTTAACACTAACTGGGCCTATCTAACCCAAACTGGGCCTATCTAACCAAACTGGGCCCATTTAACTCTAAATGTACCTATTTAAACATACCTGGGCCTATTTAACCCCTCTAGACATATTTAACATGAACTGGGCCTATCCAACTCTAACTGAGCCTATTTAACCCTAACTGGACATATTTAAACCTAACTGGGCCTATTTAACCCCTCTAGACCTGTGTAACCCTAACTGGGCCTATCTAACACAAACAGGGCCCATTTTACCATAACTGTACCTATTTAACCATAACTGGGCCTATTTAACCACAACTGTACCCATTTAAACCTAACTGGGCCTATTTAACCCTCCAGACCTATTTAACCGTAACTGGGTCTATCTAACCCTAAGTGGGACTATTTAACCCTAACTGAACTTATTTAAACATAACTGGGCCTATTTAACCCGTCTACACCTAAGTAACCCTAACTGGGCTTATTTAACCCTAACTGGACCTAATAACTCTAACTGGGCCTATTTAACCCCATCACTTATGGGGGTCTATACAGATCACCATAAGCCTCCCTCTAACCCCTTCACTTAGGGCGTCATACAGACCCCCATAAGCCTTCATTAACCCAATCAGCCCCATAAAGGTCTATAGAGACCATCATGGGACAATTTGTACCCTAATATTAACAACATAAGTGCCATGAGGGTCCTCCAGTACCCTCATTACATTAAGTTCAAACACTACACTACACTATCCCCCCCAATAAACCACAAAATCTAAACTAACCCCCCTTTACCCCAACATATTAACAGCTACACTACACTACCTACCTACCCCCTATTAAACCCCCATGCCAGTAATTACAAAAAATAAAAAATAAACATTACAAACCCCCCACTACAAAAAATAAAAAAATAACATTACAACCCCCACTACAAAAAAATAAAAAAAGAGCATTACAACCCCCACTACAAAAAATAAAAAAGAATTACACACCTATACATAACATTACAAGACAGCAATACATACATTACAAATATATACTATTAACCCCCCAATACATTTCCCCTATCTACATTACATATCCCCCTGACTACAAAATATTACCCCCAATCTATAAAAAACTAAAACTATCTACATAACATTACCCCCTATCTATACCACACAATCCCCTATCTATAACACATAACCCCCTATCTATAAAACATTACTCCTATCTGTTAAGCATTACCCATATCTACATAAAATCACCCCTATCTATTAAACATTAACCCTATCTATTTAACATTACCCCATCTATTAATCATTACCCCATCTACATAACATTACCCCATCTATAAAACATTAACACTATCTACATAACATTACCCCCTATCTATAACACATAACCCCCTATCTATAAAACATTACCCCAATCTATTAAACATTACCCCTATCTACATAACATTACCCCATCTATTAAACATTAATCCTATCCATATAACATTACCCCCTATCTACTAAACATTAACCCTATCTATAGTACATTAAACCCTAAATCTAACCTAAAATAGAATAAATAAGACCACTTACCTTTGCAGATGTCCCTTCAGATTGCACCCCTAGAAAAAAAGAAACATCAAATTAGTACAGAATTAAACACTACATAAAATAAATAAACATTCTAAATACAGTACTAAACTTACCTTTCCAGCATGTCCCCGTCCATCTTTTTGTATTCTCCAATAAACATTCTAAATTTAAAATGTACCTGTCCACGATGACCCCGTCCTCCTCCTCTTCTGCCCCGGCTGGGCCCTTGAAAAATCCAAGCTCTAAAAAAATATTAAAAAAAATAATGGAGCTCCTCCCTGGAGGGGCTCCCAGATGCTAATGAGACCTCTAGTGCATTTTCCACAAAACAAATATGAAATGGTGCCTTCTGATTGTCTAAAATGGCTGCCCATCATATTTCAGCCAATCATAAGGTGGTGTGAGCCAATTAGAATGGGATGCACACCAATTTTCCATTCTGGCTGATGGACTGTCAATCAATTTTAATCCAATCAGAAGGCACTATTGCCTTCAGCCAATCAGAATGGGACACACCCCATGCAGGGTGATTGGCAGAAGGCATCTGCACCTTCTAATTGGCTTCTATCTGATTGACAGTGACAACAGCCAATCAGAAGGCACTATTCCTGTCATATTTGATGGGCAAGTTCCTAGTAATAGATAATAATAGAAGCATTACAATATTTGTAGTGGGTGCATTAACAAAAAAGATTAATTAATGTCATGATGGTATGTTTTACATACATCATATCCCTTTCAAAAAAGTCCAGGAAAATGTCTTGATTATGATGGCTTGTGATATCGTTTGAAGTTATTATATATCTTGGCTTAGTGAATATTATAGAATGGGTGCAGTAGCTTTGTGAATCTAATTGTGTCTGTGTAAGCAGGTTTTACTCTGAAAATGTATTTTCTTATATCCTATAAAATATACATATTTAGCAGACTATTAAGAATAACAATCATAAGATTATTACTTAAAGGAAGTAGAGTTCACACTAAATAGACATTTATTAGGGAAGGCAGGTGCAGAACAGAGACAGACATTGTTTAACTTAGTTTCTTTGCTTTAATTGTTGAGCAATGCACTAGACCCTATCTGGAATTTTTTCATGCTTGCAGATGGGCTTAATATTATAGTTTCAAAATCCCATCTGTGGAGCAATAAATAGGGTTAAATAATATATAGCTATTTATAGACTATCTAGCAATGTAAATTAATTATGAATCCATGCTGCACAAACATTATCAGGTCTAGTACATACGTGGCTTGATGCAAGACCCCATAACAAGCAGATGGGGATTAAAAAATTATTGTTATACAACATATTCATCAATATTTTAACATTTCACTGAAGCACTCACTAAGATTGATTATCTGATCTAGTTAAACTCTCGACTTTAAGGGAGATTCCTGGTGCTTAACACCTCGATATCAGAAGATATTTATTTTTTAAAAACTGGGTGGGCCCATGAGTAAGCCTAGTGCATGGACGAAACGGGACCGTCGGGCATTACTGAAGAGTATCTAGCCAGAAGATCAATTTGGAGAGGAATATACTTTCATTAGCATCACAAAGGGGCCAAGTGAACCACAAGTATCTGCCATAATGAAATAATAATTATAATTGGATAAGCAGAAGTCCATATATATTTTTTAAGGATTGTGCCCCTAATATTTTGATGCCTTCTTTTGGATTTAATATTTTTGATACCATTTTTGGATTTTGTGCTATATACGTATATTTACTATATTTCCTCTGTTGATCTAATGCTATGTTTTTTTCTGGCAGATACCTCAGTATCTTGTTTTTTGTTTTTAATATTGTTGCTTTTTTAAAATATATCACAGTGTATTACTATCATGTTTTTTTCACAAACCTGATGATTAGCAGATTTCTGTATTATATGAGGATTTGTTGTAACATCATATAGAGCCATTCAAGTATTTCATCAGGTTACATTTGTGTAGTGCAATTTCAAAATGTACAAAAGGAATAATTATTTGATTTAACAAGCTTAAGTGTTTGATTTAAACACTGCTATTTATAATAATTTTTTACTTCCCCTTACGGCATATTTTTTAATTGTTTAATTCTTAAAATAAAGTTTTTCTAAAATAAATATTATCTGATCTAGTGTAAGCATTACAAGGTCTAGTACACACATGACTAGAAGCAAGACCCCCTAAAAAGCAGATGGAGCTTAAATAATTGTATCTATACAACAGCATAATACAACACAATTTATTTTTATAAGGTAATTGCACTTTCAGGCACATTTGAATAAAAAATTGTTCCAAACTACTGTTATAGTGGGTTGACCTGGTCTGGTTCAGAAAATATATTTAAATTTCATTATTATTTCAAAACACAGAAAGTGTTCATTAATGCATTTTCAAGAGTTCTCATTAGTGTGTGTGTTCAGGATATTGCTATTGATAGTGTTACATATAAGGATTCTTGTTTTTATATTGGAGGACCATTAGGTTCACATCTACAGTATAAACAAAGATAAAAACAGCTGAGTGAAAAGACAAGTTTGTTCATTAGCAATTCATTAACAGTATAGTGGTTAAGAAGGAAAATAATAAGTTGGTAATTGGCTGAAAGCCTTCAAGGACATTAATGTATTTTGGCTAAAGGACTATTTGTGCAATCATGGCCTTCACCCTATTACTATTTTTCATTTCCTCATTGCACATCACAGGGTTATATTTTTTTATACATACATAATGTTTGAGGGTGTTAAATACTATTTAAATATATATCTTTGGCTCCTAAATACTTTTCCAAATATGATATATAACTGTGAAAGGATTCCTTCAAGACTCTTAGAAACAGCCTTTATGGATGGCTCCTATAAAATTTTCATGGCTGATAAATGTGTATCTATCTATCTACCTATCTATCTGTCTGTCTGTCTATCTATCTATCTATCTATCTATCTATCTATCTATCTATCTATCTATCTATCTATCTATTGATATATATATATATATATATATATATATATATATATATATATACACAGTGGATATAAAAAGTCTACACACCCCTGTTAAAATGTCAGGTTTCTGTGCTGTAAAAAAATGAGACAAAGATAAATCATTTCAGAACTTTTTCCACCTTTAATGTGACCTATAAACTGTACAACTCAAATAATGTGGTTGCATAAGTCTGCACACCCTCTTATAACTGGGTTGTAGCTGTGTTCAGAATTAAGCAATCACATTCCAAATGGTGTTAAATAGGAGTCAGCATACACCTGCCATCATTTAAAGTGCCTCTGATTAACCCCAAATAAAGTTCAGCTGCTCTAGTTGGTCTTTCCTGAAATTTTCTTAGTCGCATCCCACAGCAAAAGTCATGGTCCACAGAGAGCTTCCAAAGCATGAGAGGGATCTCATTGTTAAAAGGTATCAGTCAGGAGAAGGGTACAAAATAATTTGCTAGGCATTAGATATACCATGGAACACAGTCATCATCAAGTGGAGAAAATATGACAAAACAGTGACATTACCAAGAACTGGAGCTCCCTCCAAAATTGATGAAAAGACAAGAAGAAAACTGGTCTGGGAGGCTACCAAGAGGCCTACAGCAACATTAAAGGAGCTGCAGGAATATCTGGCAAGTACTGGCTGTGTGGTACATGTGACAACAATCTACCGTATTCTTCTTATGTCTGGGCTATGGGGTAGAGTGGCAAGACGAAAGCCTTTTCTTACGAGGAAAAACATCCAGCCAGGCTACATTTTGCAAAAACACACCTGAAGTCTCCCAAAAGCATGTGGGAAAAGGTGTTATGGTCTGATGAAACCAAGGTTGAGCTTTTTGGCCATAATTCCAAAAGATATGTTTAGCGCAAAAACAACACTGCACATCACCAAAAGTTTCTGCTAGAAAGCTGAACATGAAGAGGAACTTCATCTTTCAGCATGACAACGACCCAAAGCATACATCCAAATCAACAAAGGAATGGCTTCACCAGAAGAAGATTAAAGTTTTGGAATGGCCCAGCCAGAGCCCAGACCTAAATCCGATTAAAAATCTGTGGGGTGATCTGAAAAGGACTGTGCACAGGAGATGCCCTCATAATCTGACAGATTTGGAGTGTTTTTGCAAAGAAGAGTGGGCAAATCTTGCCAAGTCAAAATGTGCTATGCTGATAGACTTATACCCAAAGAGACTGAGTGCTGTAATAAAATCAAAAGGTGCTTCAACAAAGTATTAGTTTAAGGGTGTGCATACTTATGCAACCATATTATTTTATTTTTATATTTTTTCTTCCCTCTATTTAAAAGATTTCAGTTTGTTTTTCAATTGAGTTGTACAGTTTATAGGTCACAATACAGGTGGAAAAAGTTCTGAAATGATTTATCTTTGTCTTCTTTTTTTACAGCACAGAAACCTGACATTTTTACAGGGGTGTGTAGACTTTTTATATCCACTGTATATATATATATATATATATATATATATATATATATATATATATATATACAGTTGCAAGAAAAAGTATGTGAACCCTTTGGAATGATATGGATTTCTGCACAAATTGGATACCACAGAGGAAGCCACTGCTGTCCAAACAAAACATTGCTGCACGTTTACAGTTTGCAAAAGAGCACCTGGATGTTCCACAGCAGAACTGGCAAAATATTCTGTGGACAGATGAAACCAAAGTCGAGTTGTTTCGAAGAAACACACAACACTATGTGTGGAGAAAAAGAGGCACAGCACACCAACATCAAAACCTCATCCCAAATGTGAAGTACGGTGGTGGGGGCATCATGGTTTGGGGCTGCTTTGCTGCGTCAGAGCCTGGACGGATTGCTATCATTGAAGGAAAAATGAATTCCAAAGTTTATCAAGACACTTTGAAGGAGAACTTAAGGCCATCTTTCCACCAGCTGAAGCTCAACAGAAGATGGGTGTTCCAACAGGACAATGACCCAAAGCATAGAAGTAAATCAGCAACAGAATGGCTTAAACAGAAGAAAATATGCCTTCTGAAGTGGCCCAGTCAGAGTGCTGACCTCAACCCAATTGAGATGCTGTGGCATGACCTCAAGAAAGCGATTCACACCAGACTTCCCAAGAATATTGCTGAACTGAAACAGTTCTGTAAAGAGGAATGATCAAGAATTACTCCTGACCGTTGTGCACATCTGATCTGCAACTACAGGAAATGTTTGGTTGAAGTTAATGCTGCCAAAGGAGGTTCAACCAGTTATTAAATCCAAGGGTTCACATACTTTTTCCACCTGCACTGTAAATGTTTACATGGTGTGTTCAATAACAACATGGTAACATTTAATTCTTTGTGTGTTATTAGTTTAAGCAGAGTGTGATTGACTATTGTTGTGACTTAGATGAAGATCAGATCACATTTTATGACCAATTTGTGCAGAAATCCATATCATTCCAAAGGGTTCACATGCTTTTGCTTGCAACTGTATATATATATATATATATATATATATATATATATATATATATATATATAGTACATTTGTGTTCACATTTGAATGTCTAAAACAAGTTAAAAATCTTGTTTCTTGCTTAGAATTCTGAGAAATACAGTTATTACACTGCATTCTGGGAGCCTGGCCACATATATAAGGGGTGGACATTTATTACATTTTTCAGTTATTATTAATTCATTAACCCATTACTAATATTTATTTGTTTCTATGATGACATTGCAAGGCTATGTAAGATACATATCTAATTATAGACTATATCACTGTAAATATGTCTATGAATATAGACTTCTTATTCATTAACTTAACATCAGATATGTAACAGCTTGTACCCCTTTAAGATGGGCTGCCCTAATTTTTGGTCTCTTTAAACTAAGTGGAAATGCAAGACTGCTAACATGGGTTGTTTTTTCTACAATATGATACTTTACACATTATCCATATTTATTTCACTTTTCAAATTTAAATCATAAACTCTTGTTTGAACATTCCATTTTTTGTGAAATGTGCTTTTTGTCTTTTTTACCACGCACAGTTTTAGCCATGTTTGAATTGTTTCTAATTTGTTAACATTCTTTTGAAAACACGGTCTTAAAAACAAAGTTAATAAACACTCTACAGATATCTAGTCAGAACCCAGAAAAGGCAGAGCTCCTTCTTTTGAGTAGTACTGGTCAAATGAAAGGAGAATCAAAAGTCATCCCTGCTGGACACCATTTCTCCAAGAAAACATTTACTCTATGAAACATCTAAAATCAAGATATTCAACGGCATCTTCAAAAACACACATCAGAGAAAAACATTTGGAATATTGTGTTTTATTTTAGCTTGTTTCATTAATAGAATTAAAAAGCAATGGGTCTGTTCATGGTTACTGTAATGGACTGGTCTATCAGGAAATGTATTTGCCACCTAAAAGAGTTGGATCACTTGGGGTTGGGGATTGAATCTAAAGGGCTTCATGATTATGGAAAGTGCCGGCCAAAAACCCAATAGACTATAGGCCCTCCACCCAATGGGGGGTTTGCAACCTCGGTAATGATGTAATTGGATGTTATCTGTGACAGATCCATCTATATGGACTGATATTGCTGGTTTGTCTGTTTTGCCTCCGTCCATGGAATAATATATATGGATGTAAATAATAGTATGGGGTAGTCCTGTTGTACACATTGCAACATACATATTGCAATATGAGAAGGGCACCCAGCTGGCCATAAAGGCTAATCACTTAAGTACACGCACTTAAGTGATAGCAGCCAGGAACAATAAGGTCCTAACAGACAGAGAGGTGCCTTAACTCTGTCTGATTGGACATAGGTAATAAGGGGTTGACCAAAGGTAGTCACTGCCCCTATTGTGTATGTGAAGGGTTTAAAATGTGTGTTGTTTCAATAAAAGAGAGTTCACTTTTTGACCCTCAATATGGAGCGTGGTCTCGTTCTTGGGGGTGCCGTAATATTAGCGTCTTGGGCATTACATTTAGATAAACTCTATAGCACTTATAGATTGGCCATAGGAGAAACCCATAGAAGAACCTCTGTAGGAGGCACCACAGGGATTGCTCAGCTTAGCAAGAGTGCCAAATTTGAATATGTTCTGAACTGTACAGGAAGATTTTTCTGTCTGGGACTCAAATAACTACTCAGAAAAAGTGTTGTAGCCCTTTTAATTGAACTGGTTACCACATGGCACCTTATGGACAAAAGCAAAACTAGCTAATCCCTGCCCTATCATTCCCTATAGTGCGCCCTCTACTCATATCACTCTGGCATCTTTCTCCTTGTTGAAAACAATATACTTGGTAGGCCCTATGCTAACTGAAATAATTTAATTTAACAGATTTGTTGGTCTCTTCCTGATAAGTCACTCGACTGCTACCACAGACCGTAAGGAGAATTTCTAACATTGTCCAAATGGAATAAATCTGCCCTTGAAGGTGGGAAGTTTAAACCACATTGGCAGCTTCCCACTGATTGGTTCTCTGCTGACCAATCACAGACCCAACAATGTAGGCTCCTTTTTTGATTGAAAGCATGCTTTTAGGTGCTGAATTCAGAGATGCTTTTTGGTAACATAATTTAGGTTTTCTAATGTTTTCTAGTGTTGTGGCCCCAATAATTGTTCACTAGACAAATGAATAAAGGGTTATACTATTTTAAGATGATGTACTGGTTTTAGTGTGTCCTTACACTACCCCAGTATAATCCTCCTCAGACAGGATTCCAGAAACTGCTGTTGACCTCTTGGTAAGCAGTCAACGTGGCAAGAAGACCCTTCAAGATCTAGCATGAGGTACCTCAATGATGAAAGTAGGGAGCCATCTCGTGATAGTTATATTAATGTAATGTATACATGTATCGTATCTATTTTTCAATTTCATTCAATATCTCTCTGATCTTGTACTTTCAGTCCGTGTTTTTCCAATATATTGCTGTAGTTTATAAGTGTTATTTATTTTCCCTTTTTTACTTGTGTATAGACACCATTTATAACATCTAATCAGTATTGCTTTTGACCTGAAAAAGAAAATATCACTGTCACTTTACTACAATACTTCTGCAGAGTGGTGGAGGAACCGCCGGTGCACGCAGTGCAAAGCAACTGGACCCCTGCCTCTGTAGGGGCCCCAGTGCAATCTCCCTCTCACCTCCCCACCACAGCCCATGCCCCTCGTCCTCACCTAGATCCCCCCTCATGGTTACTGACCATGATTCATGTCACTTGATTGTTGTGTCTCTTCTACTCTTGCTGCAGATCTGGGAATCCCGATGATGTCATAAAGAAGCGCCGACAGGGAAGGAGCAGAAGAGGCAAAGCAATCAATTGCCATTGATCAAGGTAAGAAACCATGAGGGTGGATCCAAGGAAGGCTGAGGGGGCATGACATGAGGTGAGGAGGTGAGTGGGCATGGGATGAGGGGGCATGGCATGGGCTGTGGTGGGGAGGTAAGTGGGAATGGGATGAGGGGTTTATATTATATTATATATATAGGGCCTCATTCAATTGTGATTTGGCCATTTGAATAGGGCTCTATATAAACACAGAGCATATTTCTTTTACAAAAGTTTTTAGTTATTGAACTTCTATCCAAAAGCAAGGTCTTCACTAACTAAAAACTTCTGTAAAAAATATATGCTATGTGCTTATATAGAGCCATATTCAGCTGGCCAAATTGCAATTGAATGAGGCCCATAGTAATTTAGTAATTATTAATCTATAAATATATAGATTAATAATGAGTATTGCAATATCGTTTAGAATAAATTAGAACATAGAAGAATTCTTCAGGAGATTAAGACTGGCAGAATTTTTCTACAACAAGGGACATACCACAACATCATTGACTGTAACAAGAAACCCCCCCCACATATTTCAACCCACAACCTGGTCGTAACACCAAACTGGACAGTTATATAGAAAGCTTCCGCCTGAGAACTGCATCCATTATAACAACACAATATAAAAGAGACTTGCACAATCTTACTCCATCAGAAAGAACCGCCATAAAGATTTTAAAAAACAACCCCAACATCACCATCAAACCGGCAGACAAAGGAGGTGCAGTTGTTATCATGAATACTCAGGACTACATAAATGAAGCCAACAGAAAACTGTCAGACACCACTTACTACAAGAACCAGGACCCTACAGAAAAATATACTCTGCAACTTAAGAATCTCCTCAAAACATTCCCTAAAAATATACATCAGGAATAACTCTTCCCTGCCAATCCTACAACTGGGAATTTCTACCTACTGCCAAAAATCCAAAAACCAGGCAACCCAGGGAGACCAATTGTTACAGGTATGGACACACTGACTGAACAGATATCTGGATTTGTTGAAAACATCCTTAAACCATTAGTTTGTAACACCAGTAGCTATATATAAGACACCACTGACTTTCTCAACAAACTCAGTCAGATTAAAGACCTACCTGCTAGCACACTACTTGTTACCGTGGATGTAGAGTCTCTTTACAGTAATATCCCACACAGAGATGGCACCGAGGCATGCTTTAAATTTCTTTCAACAAACATGCAAAACAATAAATGTGTCCCTGATATTATTGTTAAACTAATAGAATATATCCTTACCCACAACTATTTTACTTTTAACTAAGATACCTACCTACAGATGATGGGGACCAAAATGGCTCCTCAATACGCAAATCTATTTATGGGCAATCTAGAAGAAACATTCTTATCTGTATCCATTTACAATCTATACAAAAATTACCATTACATAGATGATCTGTTCATCATCTGGACAGAAGGAGAAAGCAAACTCAAAAACTTTCATAATTCATTCAACACCTTCCATCCATCCATAAAACTTAAAATGGATTTCTCCAAAGAACAGGTAAACTTTTTTGACACTACTATATCCATCACCAATGGTACTCTCCACTCATCTATATATAGGAAACCCACAGAAAGATGTAATTACCTACACAGCTCCAGTTTCCATCCCTCACACACCAAACAAGCCATCATCCATAATCAAGCAATTAGATACCATCGGAGACCGTTATTCAAATTTAAAAACACTGTCTGAATCTTTCAAACAAAAGGGTTAAAAACCCTGTATTATTGCCCAATAAATAACAACTGCCATCAAAATACCCTGTGAACACCTATTAAAGTACAAAACAAAAGAAACTACTTCACGTATACCTCTAGTGACCACATACCATCCAATTTTAGAGAAAATTTGGAAAATAATCAAAGATTTACAACCATTACTAATTGAAGATACTAAACTAAAATATATATTCCCAAAACCTCCCATCCTTGCATTTAAACAACCACCAAACCTGAAACAAAAACATAAAATTGGCCAATGAACAACTGAATACAAAAAATGGAACTAAACCTTGTAACAAACGTGCCTATAAATTATGCCAACACATTTGTAATGATGATACAGCCACACATAACAACAAAACCTAAAACATCAAAGGATCATATTCATGTAC